>DWLS01000428.1:0-30784 GCA_018246255.1 Pachliopta kotzebuea | reverse complement strand
CGCCTGCAGCACCGGAGGCACCACTAGCGCGTTGCCGACCCCGGAGGAACCTTATCACACCCTTTTTGAAAGACTCCGATTCTGTAGCTCCTTGGGAAAACCTCGGCCGGGAGTTCATTCCATAACTTGATGGTCCATATGGTTCATTTCTTTTGACATCTTGATTATTGGTTATAAAAATATGGAGCAAATTTTCAAATTTCTTACGTCTCAAGGTGACGAGCCTATTGTGGTACTGTGTATACCATCTTAACTAGCGCCACGTTGTCATGAGCACGCGTATCACTTACCATCAGGTGAACGCCTAGCAATCTGTTCGTCTCCTATTCCTCACAGAAGCTCCCAATTTTTATCAAATATTCTGATCGATGAACATTTTATTCCATTGTGTTTTAAAAACTAATAACTTAGGTACACTGAATTAATTTAATTATGATAAAAATTTATAATTTATTTTAAAAGATGTCAAGATGTCAACTGAAACACGTATATTGGCACTGACTAATAGCAAAAGTTTGGTTTAACCAAGTTGTTTTATTATCTTTATTATTTCATGATATAGTGATTTTCTGGACGTTTTATTCAGCTGAAACTGTAACTATAGTCACTTTTTAATTTATATTTTTAAACGAAGGCGTGTAAAAATATCTTTTTTGTTATTAAAACCTACATTTATTAAAAGAAGCAAAAACCTGTTGTTAAGTTTAATATAATAAAATATTAAATAAAAATAATTTTTTATAGTACGAAAACCTTTTTTTATTAAATCCGTTAATATTGCTAGATATAGTTATGTCAATCTAAGTCCAATATCTTGTTTACGGGTACGCACTGGGTTGAAGGAATATTAAATATATTATTAGAATTAAAGGTTTGGTAGTCGAGACATTTAAGAGGCTTCTATATGCTGTGGGATAACTATGATTGAATACGTATTATTTATACGAGAAAGAAGTTTGATTTTAAAGAGTTCTTAGTTTTCTTAGTGTACTATATTTTAAAAGGTCTTATTAAGTGTTTAGTTGTATTTGAATGAAAACAATGAACAGCAGAGAAAGTCTATACGTCTTGACTAAAGATGTCATTGACTGCTTGAAAAAATTTCAATTTCAAATTCATTCTCGGTAGTTTTTTTTCTGCAAAAATAATCTGTCTCTTTTAGTATGAACAATAGAAAAATTATTAAGTTGTTAAAGTTATTTCATTAATACTTTCAGATCCAATACAAAAACTGCTGATAAAATTTGTTCAAAGCATCATATTGTCATAATTGTTGTAACTTTGTTTGACTGATGACGCTACTGAATACTTTTCGCTTCTCGTTTATCAAAATTTACGCACAAAGGGTTACAATGATTTATATATAAAACTTTTTAGGGTTATGAACATATTGTTAGAGTCAAACTGAGTTAGTATTGTCATCGTGTATTTATATTAATAAATAATGCGATGAAGGTTATTTGAGAATAAAACTAACACTCAAGTTAATCGAATTGTCATAAATAGATAAAAAATTAGTACTGTAGTATGATGGTTCATTAAAATTAAAAATTATACGGAAAAGTGTATCAAAAAGTTGTTATAATAAAGATATATAGAGAATATGTAGTAAACAGTTACATGAAAGGTTACAGGTGCACATGGCACATATTTTGAAAATTAAATGTAGTGGCAGTTCATAATTTATAGTATGTTTAATATTGGGTCATGTTTGTGAAATGTTTTGTGTACGTTGTAGCTTTAAGGTCGGTGCGCGGCCTGCAAGGCATAGTGCGCGCGCGGCGGCGGGGCGGGGTCGCGACATGAGCAGCGCGTGCGCAACCCGCCCCGCCCGCTATGCAGAGACTGCGCACTACTTTCAAACGTTCGAAGACTCCTACACCAGCGGACATGAAGACGCAAAGCAGCCTCGAGGTGCCCAAGCAGGTAATATTTCATTATACAGCGTAATATACTTAAAAAACTTCACTTATAAAATTCTGCTGTTGTTACTGCGCAGCATTCTTTTGTAAGAATAGAGTAAAGATCTGTAATCCTCCTAACGGGTCAAGTTTGTGTTAGTAGACGAAAAATTTTTTCAGTGTTCCAAAAAGACGACGGATGCTGTTTTCTTTGACTAGCAGTTAAACTTGACTGTCTGAACCGAGCAAAATTTCCGTGGGGAAGCAATCAAAACTCCAGAAGTATTCTAGCGCTAAGTTTTATCGTATTACCAAATGATTTATCGCCGCTACGTACATATATTTAATTTATATGTCATTGTCCCAATTTTCGAACATCAATTTTTTTACTATTAAATAAGTTCCTTTAGTAATTTTATGTTAAATATGGTTTATTTGTGAAATGATTCGGTAAAGTTTCTTCAGTTCAATGTGAATAGTTCTCTGTTGGTGATCTAAACAGTCGTTTTCGATCTCATTATCACGTCCTAAATAAATAGTGGTGTTTTATCAAGCCTTCCAATCAACTGTTTTAAATAGCTTTTCGGTAAAACACAAGAGAGTTTGATGACCCTATCTCTTTAATGGCACATTAAAACTTTTTGTTCTCACTTCTCAAGTAATTTGTTAAATACCAAAATAACATCGCTATTTAGAACAAGGCGAGCTTGAAAAGGGCAACATTAAAAACCTTTTCAATTTCAGTCTTGCTTTCAATTAATATCGAAGTTTTAATAATGTTAGTGATTTGTTTTTTCTGTAAATCTATTTACGATTATTTCATCTTGTTTATCACAAATGTATTCTTCAATTGTATGCTCGATATAATCTTTTTCATAACATGTCGTTAAGGACGATTGTATTTCTTACATTATTCTTTTTCTCTTGTTAGCCTCTTTGATGATCGAGACATAAATGCTGATCTAATATAAACGGTTACAGAAAATTAAATAACTTTTTTAATCCCACGTCTTTAAAGCAACAAAAGAAGAAATAAAACTGGTATTAAATAATCGTTGCTCTATAGTACCGTAAAAATCTAGACGCCGATCTTTTTATGACCGTAGGCTTTCTAATTTTTACCAGGTTCGGTCTGCTTCATTCGATGAAATCCAACTGGAAGCTGCACGAGGTTCGGCATCAAGTTCTTTGCTTGCCGTACCCCAGCAAGGTGCCAGAAGTCGCTCTTTTGATTCAGCGGGATCTGAGGACTCTGGCACTTATCTTGAAGTAAGTTAAATTATGTAAAAATATTTTATTAAACTTAGATATACCTAAAACATTAATGTTCATCTTAAATGTAGACGATTATTATTATTATCAGGAAGTAAGTTTATAATGTTTCATATAAAAATTACATGATCAATTGAACTAGATGGGCTAACGGTGAATCATCGAGTATTATATATATATATATATTTATTTAATAATGAAGAAAGCTAAGCAAACGGATGAAATAGCTACGAATTTAAAATTATCAATGTATCTAAAAAAAAAGTTTATCGATGAATTAATAACTATAATCGATATTACAACACGTGTTAAAATTTTTAAACGTTTTCTTAGGTACCTCGGCTTTGGTCAAGGCGTCGGTCCGGTAAAGGTACACCGCCACCATGCGTGCACTGTCGTCATATGGAGACATGGCTAGCGCGGCAAAGTGAAGAACGCCTTACGCCTGAACGGCCGACTGTTTCTTCTTCGGCTGAGGATGACGACGAAGATGACGAGAGTGAAACAGATTCTCCAAGAATCCTTTTAGCACCAGTTCCGTCTCCGAGAACTCTTCTACCGCCGTCGTTGCAGTCACCACCTCCATCTCCAGGTGCACCCTCATTTGAATTACAACCACCAAGTGATGAACCGCCTGTATTGCCGCCAAGGAGAAAATCTATATCAAGACAAGAGGCTTTCTTTGTTGAGCCAACCGGAAGTTCGCTTGAAAACGTGCGCGCATCGGAGCAAGATGCTAGTGATGCTGCAAGAGATACCTTCGTCCATGATATTTATTTAGCAGTGCCTGAGCTGAAGCGTGACCGTGCTGCTTCTGTCGATTCGTGTTTCTCAAAAGTGTCTGGCGGTGCCAGGGCGGAAGAATTAAGTGGCACTGGTGATTCTTTAACAGTACCAGGAACTGGTTTGCGTTCACGATCTGTTGATATAGTGTTGCCTACAGCTGAACAGAGTCGTTATAAGGCACTCGCGTTAAGCACAACACAGACACCACCGCCATTGCAACACCAAGTACCCGATGAAGCAGTGGCTATAGTTTTACAGCCCCTTGACGAAAGGTTAGTAGAATACAAATTTAAGTAATAAATATGTTTTATTTGTTATTCTTTTATTTTAATTTGCTGTTAGTTTTGAGTCCTGATTATCTCCTCTTTAAATATACATTAGTTTCGATAACAATTACATAAGAAGGAGGTTTTTATTTTTCACTTCTTCACAAACAAGTACATGTAACTACCAAAGAATATTTATAATTTTTTACTTGATCCTATATTACTCGCATTTGCAAGCAAAGTTAAAATATTTCTTCAAAACAATTTGAAAATTTCTAGAGCGGAATCCTTTTATTATTAGGCAGTATGTTCAAAATACTGTGCTTCCCCGAGGTACACCACACTTACTTTTGCGGTCGGCTAGCGGAGAACCGCGCTTCGGATCCCGCTACCCTCCGCGACCAAGCGCCTGACGCTGCTTCATCAATAGATTGCAACCGGCTGAACCACGCACTGCAGCTGTTCACATCTAGCATCCATGTGGCTTCATTAAGCATCACGCCGGAACACGACTAGGTCATTTGTGGACGTGGTTTTGCCCAATGTGTGGTACCGTGAGCCGTCAGCTGAAGCTTACCACCGGAAATTAGTAACTCGTTTAGTACCACCCGGGGGACACGTGTAGGGTAATCAGAATTCAGGTAATTCCTACGGATGCGAGTAACATCATCCCTCAAACGAAAGAACTATTTTATTTTTTTGTATAATTGAAGAGATAGCGGTCCTTTAATTAGAATAAAATATATAAATTAGAATATTTAAAATGTCGCGTTTGTATTCTGGGAGTTAATGAGCTTGGCGAAAATAAACAAATGAACGTGTAAAAGCTAAGTAAGTAATATTTACTTAAATTTCTGTTGGCTTAACTATAAACAAACTTCAAATTACCAACAAGGAGAAAACTTAAGTCGTAAGATAATTTCGTTTGTTACACATAATGGAGTATCTATTTAAATTTAAAGTATGTATGGGCTGTGGTCAAAAATTTACATGACAGTACAGTGTATAGTCCGTTTAACAACTACCAATTATTTTTAATTTAAATTAAGATAGATTTAAAATGAAATGTTTAATGCATCACTTTCGAATTGAGACTTATCTAATGTTTATAGTACATACTCCTTTTTTACTGTTACAGAGAGATACAGAATAAGGCATTCTGAAAAATGTAGAGAAAATATTTAACAAATGAAATAAATTATTAACAGATCTTGAATATAAAATTCACTATTGCAATTTACTTTCTTTTAAAAGATGAGGAGAATTAATTCCACTGAGTTCATAACAAATGTTGCTTCTATTCCAGTACGGTTTTAATTTTTTTTTCCTGTTTATATCAACAAAACGCTTTTTTATCCAAACGTTGTTTGTGTAGTTCTTTACACAAAATAAAAAAAAGGTTACCCGTTCTTTTTATTACAGTGTACAGTTCAATTTTTTGGTTAAATTATATTTTAAAAGCTAACTTTTATATAGATATAGTTTAAATTTACATTTTGTTTAATATGCGTAATTACTTACTATTTAGTTATTAAAGTTAATTTGTTTAAATTAGTGTCTGTTTTGTAGTGTATGATTTGTTATAATTTTCTCAATGCTGTCGTAGATTTATTATGTTTGCCTATATGCTCAACCTGAGGACTATTATTATTTATTAATTTCTTTAAAATGTGCATCTAGCTTGTTATACAACAAAATATTTGGTACCTTCAAAGGAAAAACTCAATAAATAAGGTCATTAAATGGCTATCAAAGGAAAATTCAAGGCATGATAAAGAGGTCACGGTCGCTTTTACTATTTTTTTTAAGTCTGAAGTAGAAACGGCTTGCGTGCTCACATAAAAGGCTTTAGAAAAACTTCCTTTATTTACACGGTGACGACTTGAACAGTTATTTTGTATGAAGTCAGCAAATTAGAATTTAAAATAGCGTGTCTTCTCGCACCATCCTTAACAAAGACTTTTTCTATTGTCCTGCTTACAACATGTAAGTCGTTTAAAAAATTGTCATAAAGTAATAATTTATAGAAGCAATTAAATTAAATGATGAACATTACTGTAACCATTAATGAAAGTGCGTCATACGTTAAACAACACTTAAAGATAAATAGTAATAAGAGTCTATATTATATTTTATTGAACATTTTTGTGCGTAATTGCGACGTTGTGAAATAAAAACAATATCGGATTACGGAGTCTTAGATTATATTGCAGTGGATTGTAATAGTTTATATTATATTTTTTGTACAATTATGAAAATCTTATAAAAGTAAGAAAACACTGCCTTAGAGTTCTTTAAAGCTCAGTTGTATATTTGTTTTACTAAAAACGTTGATATTTCAGCTCACGTATTGCATTTCTTCAGTACTCATGTGACAAACAAAGAAAATAGGATTTATTTTAAAACAACCTGCATTTCAGAAAGGAATTTTAAATGAGGTATCGTGTGATTCTATTTCTACTGAAAGCAATATATTTTACGTTGTATTTTGTTCTTGTAATAGTATTGAGTGAGAAGACTGATCTCGTAGTATACATTTGTATAAAACAATGTATCTTAACGATATGTTTTTTGCTGTACGTGTAGATACGGGCGTGAACAAGATTTTTAATTAAAACATTATTAGTTTTTAATAAACTACTGTTCAAACAATATTAGTAATAATAATGCCAGCTAAATTTAATTATTTTAAAACGAACATCATGCTCTCAATCGGAACAGAAATTTATGTACTAGTAGAGATACATTATAACAAAATCAATACTCTTAATACATGTTCATTAGAATATTAAAGAAGAAAATTAAAATTCATGTACAAGTATAATTAAATGGATAGCGCACACGTATTAATATCATCTGTTTTGGAATATAGTCAAATAAAATAAGAATACACTAACCGGATAATGTATGAAAGGGGATTATTTTAGGAAAAGTTATAAAAGCAAATAAATAATTTACAAGGAAATAAGAACTCCGTCAATAATTCGTGGAATAAAAGCAAATATATAAAAATTTAAAAAAGTTGTTGGTTTTTGGTAAAATTAACAAGAGTTTCGTTAAATTGAACGTTTGCTATAATTGAACAGAGCAAAATTTCGTTTTATTTACTAAACTTATTAAATCAACATATTGTTTACAATTTTTTTTAATTTTACGTGGCGACGAGACGAGCAAGGCGTTCACCTGAAGGTAAGTGATGAGGTTGCCAATAACATCGATGTGGTAGTCAAGATGCTATATAAACTACCACGTTGCGTTCGTAGTTTTAAGATATAAGGTGTTAAGTCTCGTTACTTCTGTAATTCCGCTATCTAATAATTCACACGAAAAAAACAGGGTAATGTTTGCACATTACTGTTTGGTGGGACAAATACGAGCTGCGGTTGTACCTAGACGGTCACCAAAAACCGAGACCTACCAGCAGTTTATACCAGCGCATATTGAAGTAGAAACTGAGATGTGTTTTTATAACGATCGGAAGGTTCGTCTTTCTGTAAAACTTTGCCCACAATTCGACAAAAATATAATACTAGTACGAATATCGCTTTAGTAGCCACTGGGTATTAATTAATTAATATTCCCTGTGGTGGACGTAATAATTATAAACGAAACATACAGTTTAATAAAATGTTATAAATTAATTTTCGTGAACTGTAATAAGCATTTGGATAAAGTAAATCGAATGTTTTTAGTTTTATTAAATTTGCAATATTGGCGTGGATATACAAAATTATTATGTAAATGAAATGATTCGTTAAATTAATTTGTAACGTCTAATTACTTTTAATGAGCGACATAAAAGAGGTAGCTGGAAATGATTGGATGGAAAAGGCAAAAATGAGAGAGATATGGAATAAACAGAAAGAGACCATCACCCGTAAACGAATTTCTACCTACACAAAATTGTTAAACAATAAGAAAAACTGTTTGTGTTAGAAAATGAAGTTGGCTTATTATTATTATTAATTACTTTTAAAAATAGAGAATTTTATTACATATTTTGGATCGATTCTTAATTAGTGTACACGAATTCATTCTTTATGAATACAGGAAAAATTGGTGTTAAGTTCTTAAATATTTAATTTTTCTTCTTAAATATCATTTCCGATAAATAAAATTTGGGTAAAAAATTAAATTAAACATAATAACACTTCCGACATTTAAAATCATAGCGGCAGTAAAAAAATTTGAAGACTATAAACAAATACTGAGAGTAAGAACCAAAGTTCGTCCCTTTACTATCGTATGACTCTTGACCTTTTTTTGTTTTCGTTATATATTCCCAGTAAGGTGGCTATAGTACCCACACCATGGGATAAAATCTTGACAGGGGTTAAACTACTACTAACATTTTCTTTTTTTAACTCTTAAACAATATTTATAAATTACCTTTGAATACTCTACCAAACATAAAAAGAAAATAAATATTGTGTAATCGTTGTTTGTAAAAACTGTAATAATTTTTTTATTTACTTATGCCACTTTATTAGCCCTTAGAGAGAGGCCCAGTCTTTGGGTCAGAGGTCGTGTTGGTGTATTAATTATTGTAGTAATTAACACATTAATTATTTGATAAATTACAATTACAATTTATAACACAATTCACTGCACAAGAATTAAATTTATAAAAAGTGCTGAAATTATTTTAAATAGTACAATTATTGTCTGAACTGTACATAGTAACAATTACGTTTTGAATTTTAGCGTGACAAGTCTTCATTATTTGCATTTTACTGCTTTGCAGCAAAAATCAGCGCTGCGAAATAAAGGTGCCTTACATTCTTGGCCGTATATGGTACACAGTAAATGACCTTGTTTCTCGTCTCTGTCGGTCGACTGTCTAGGTAGATACAACCGCAGTAGTATAGAAATATTTGCGTATTACTGTGTTCCAGGGTGAAGAGAATAGTACGGTAATTAAATTACATAATAGACTTAATACTTTGTCTCAAGGCGACGAGCGAAATGTGGTGTAGTGTATGCCGTCTTAACCAGTGCCACGTTGTTATGGGCAAGTTTGTCACTTTCTGCAAGGTGAACACCTTACTCGTCTCGTCGCCTCGTCGAATAATAGTAAAAAAAAGATCAGTTGCTAATAAAATTAGACACATCTATTAGTTAACCGAGACGTTTCGATTCACTTCCTTTAGAATAATGCTTAGTATATCTTACTTAGGAACAAAGAAACAATTTGTATATAAAAACCGATTCCATCTATTGCTTCTTCGCCAGAAAATATATAAAAACGTTATTTTGTTGATGAATATTACTACAGAAATGTTACGATGAAACCCCGAAAACAAAATTTAATATGCAAATATTTGCAAAAAAGATAAAGTAAGCGCCTATTTTCCTTTTTCCTTTGCATTATTAATTTTATTTAGTGTACAAAATTTCATTTCATAAAGTGGATTTATTACTTTTACGGCATGATCTGAGTTGAGCCTTTCTCCACCTGAGAAATTCAACATTTTTTCTGTCGACTTTAACTTTTGAGTTTTGTTAAAAAACGTATTTATTTCCTCAAATCGTTTGAAAGAAAGAAATGTTTATTAAAAATCATGTTTTATAAAGAAAGTAAGCTTTTAATCAAAATGCTTTCTGCAAAAAGTTATATCGTATACGACATAACTTTTTGCAGACTTATACTATTAAAGTATTTACTTTGAATATAAATTTATGTACCTTTCGTTGATCAGTGCTATGCGATCAAGGTTTTGAAGAAAATAATAAGCCCTCGTCTTCCCAGTAAGGAGTACTTTTTGACTTTATACGTGGAGCCATATGTAAACGTTATCGACGCTGCTGAGATCACAAAATATTACTGTTTTCTATTTTGACGCACAAATTTGTTGATACAAAATTTCGTGTAATTTTTAGTGTGTCTAAAGTCATATTAAAATTGTGGGTACGTAGGCAACTGAGTGCTAGTAAAGGATTTCCTATTGCAGGAAAAAAATTGACGCAAAAGTTCATAATTTGTAATGAAATAGAGAAATAATGCAGCAGTATCGTAAAAACAAATATTAATTTATTAAATAATGGGCAATTATTTTTAGGATTTGTAGTACATGGTTATTAAAAATGGTAGGCATTTGTAAATAAGAAATAGACTACGAAAAAGATATTAATTTATACTATAATGAATTTAAATAAAACCATAATGCCCATACTTATAACAACGTATACTGAAAATTAATTTATTCTAATTCTGAAGCGTGTTAAAAGCAGAAGCGCTCGTAGAGAATATTTCTTCTCTTCTCACCTGTTTCTGAAACGTCTTTGTTGTCTTAAAGCTTTTAAGGTTATTTTATTCTTACCTTCACCTTTGTTATTTTATTTAACGTTGAACAGGTTCATTTTGACATTAAAAAAAAATACTATAATAATAAGTTATAAGTTTTAGGTAGTTCAGTTTCATAATGTTTAGTTGTAGTTTCATTTTACTTAAGCAATTATTATAATATTTGTACACTTTCAGAGGGATGTTATGCATATAGATAGAGTTTTGCTAACGTAGACCGTGTAAGTGGGTGAATAGGAATTTTTTATATTTAAAGTTATTAATTATCGTCTGTTCGAATTTTTGTGAAAAAGTATTATCATTGTTACGTATTCCATCATTAAATCTACTGGACGATATTTCGTAAAGGAATACGTAATGCTTTCCCACATAACGTTTATATTCTATTCAATGAAGGATCTCATGGAGCATAAATAAATAGATTACCTAGTAATTTTTTTACATACCTATTTTTAAAATAATTACTATCATAGATGATAGTGCCACTTCTAATTTCTTTAGTAATAATTATAATAGGTAAATGTTATTACCAAAAGTTCTGTAAATATTAAATGAAATAAAAAAAAACTAATAACAGCAAAACTTATTATATAAAAATTGTTTAGTGTTCGTCTAAATAATTTGCCATGGTAAATATAAATTTACAATACTATTATACGTCAGTAAATGTTTGAAAATAACATAACTGGTATCAAAAAGTAAATAATTATTCAAAGCCCTTTTGTGACGTTTCGTCTGAAAAGTTTGTTCTGAACTCTGTATAATAAATGGCACGTCCATCACAACCTTCATTTAGTTTATATACAAACAGGAAATTATTGGTCGTATTATTTATTCATTAGTAAACAAAAATTATGAGGTAATAAAAAATATTAATATGAAGAGTTTAAGTAAGTAAAAGTACATGTCTATGCTCTATGAAGTATATTATATACATTTGCATTAGTTTTTTGTTATAGGTAAATTGCTCTGGTTATAGTACTGTTTATCCCGTTGCTTTTCTACAGATATATTTGTTAATTATTAATAATATGTAGTAGATTATATAAATAATTTTTGAAGTCAAGCATTAATAGTGAGGCTTGAAAATAAACTCTTATTGTTCGATTTTGTCTAATTTTTCCAATACCTCCAAGACATGGCTCCGGGATCTCTTATGGAACTCACCGGTACCTCCCTTCACTATCGCTAAATACATCCCGGGATGAGCTGTCACCCTCTTTTTAACAACTCCTCTTCTAAACAATATACTAAAACAAAATACGAGACCACTTCGTGCTTGTGGTCCGCCCCGGGCTAACTCAATGGGCATTAAGAGCCTCCACCCTCAAAGCCCGCGAACCCGAAAAAACTTTTAGTCGCCTTCTACGACAAGCAAGACTTACCTTAGTCCTATTTTTGATAGCTCGAGACTACAGGGCTAATCATCATGGGACCTACCATCCGTAAATAAGTGAATTGTAGATTTAACAAATTGTTTAATAATTATAAAACAAGTTGTTGATGTAATAAAGATGTCATTATTAATATTGAATATTAAGACCTAAAACTATTTTACAACCTTTACATTAAATAAAATTTCGATTGTACTGTAAAATGTATAACCTAAAAATATTTGAACCAGTTAACATGTAACGTGTTTAATAGAATTTGCTTTACGTTAGGCTTTCGGCAAGATAACGTCCTCTCCTATTTACATATTGATATAGCGGTAGTTTGATGTCGAAGTGAATTATTATAAATTCATTGACTCGTTAAAACTAATAAGTTTGTGTATGAGCAGCGATGCATGGGCCATACATTAGCATATCATTAATACAGAATAAACGCGGCGTATGCAAAAACTTCCCTTCATTTTATTATTTCATTTAAATGAAAAATTTTTAAACGGATTTGATGTTAAAAACTTACACAATTCTTTACGACATTATCTGTGTAGATTTCTAAAATTTAAGAGAAGTAATTGATTATATTTAAATGAATACAGACAGGATATGTTTTTAAGATAACTTGTAATTAAAGAACAGAACTTTTTAAGAATGTGAAACAAAATCTTTTTGCAGTGAAAGATAAACAAAAAACTTAGATGAATAAAAAATACTAACGGCAGAAAAGACTGAGGTTGAAGTTCTTAAAAGGACTTTAAAAGTCTCTGGAACAGAAATCTACCATAATTATATTTATAAATGGATATATTTGTAGTATACATAGGTAAAAGAAATTTAGTTTCACATTAAGTAGTACATCAAAGTTTACGAAAAACTTCGCAATTGAAAAAAAAAATATGAGCAAACGTTGCATGAAAATATATAAATACAACGGAAAATATGTATTTTCTGTTAAGCCAAAATCATTAACGTATAGGGTAACATTTTTATATTTATGTAAAAATATTTGAATAAAATTGACCTTGAAATAATTGGTCATAATATGAATTTGATGGAGATAAGTTTAAATTATTATTTTGAAATCTCTGAACATGGTCTGTCCGTTGTGTGATAAAATATTGGCATATAAACTGATTCCAGTATATAAGACAGTAATCTTGTATGCCTATCTCAAAAATTATTAAGTAGATTATATATAAAGCAATAAAATATGAAGCAATGCTTCATATTTTATTGCTTTAATATTTGATAGCAAATTAAGCAAAGAGTAATTATTTTGAAAATTACAACTTTATAACTAGGACCTCTATTGCTAGGTAAAAAATTAAGCCTTTCGGCTACTTCTGAAAACTATAAGTATATATAATATTTTTAGTTAATATTGTTTTTAAAAAAATATATCAAAAGTGACAAAAAAAAGGTTTTTAAGCTAAATGCAAATTTATACACATAATTATACAGTATAATTATGATTAAGTTTTTGTTTTAATTATTAAATGATTCATAATAACTGACCCTTTAACGTTGTTCATCCTTAACGTGAGCAGTTAAAATTAATAGATAAACATGCCGGAAAGAGGTCGCTTGCTTCTTATTATTATCCGAGGCTCTCTATTAACTTATAAGAATTTACCAGTATAACTCTTTCATGCTTTTGGAAACAAAGGTTATGAGTTGGATTTTCAGTGAAATTTTCTTTTTAGCTTTTCCTCTCCTTTCCACAGACACAGAACTTTTCATATTCTTATTCCGTACTTTATTTTATTCTGAAAGAGTATCCACGTAGATTTTCCAGTTTAAGAGTAACAAGTGTTACGGAGTATTTAAATCAGTGCCTCTATGCGCTGATCTATTAATTACACTTGTGCAATGGCATAACAGAGACTAAACAGGCAGCGATAGCTGTGTTGTGGGCAACTTCTGTGATTAGTTTTAATTACTTAAATTTTAAGTTTAAATAATTCGTAGTCTTACATATATACAAACATTAACAAACAGTTGCACCGCTTCAAAACTCCACCAGTTCTTAAAAAGTTTAAGAACGTAAGCATCTTAACCTCCTTCACAGTTTCTTTTTCAATCGCATAAAAAAAATAGTGACTCATTATAAATGGTTACGGCCTAAATAGAATAGAAAGCGGTCGTCCAATTATTCCATCCCATTCTCCATTGTTGGTTACGTTTTGCTATTCAGTGTTGCCCCGCAATTCTAACGCTTTAATGAATCAGCTTTTCTACGCGATTCTCAGGTTGATGGGAATATATTTGCTACGTATATATTTTTTTATTACGCGAACAGATGAGACGAGCAGAGCATAGAGAATGTATCGTTAGTAATGAGGATGAACACTGTATAATTTTGTGCTCGTCACCTTAAAATGTACGATATAATTCTCATTAACTAAATACCATAAATTCACTAACTACACCACAATTCCAACCGGAACACTTATTATATTCCCATTGATTATGTATTACTAACAAATTACTACTATGTACAAGAAGTAATTGAATTTATGAACTAATAAACATTACAAAACTTTGTTCATAAATGGCATACTAAATGTAAATGAACATGTACATATAACAAATTGTAAATTTTGTTTTCAAAATCTTTGGCAGAAGCGGTATAAGTGGTTGTAATAACGTTCATACGTTTAATTAGAATTAACCTACATTTAAAAATAACAGGCTGCCTTTGAAATTGCCGTTCTTTAACTAAATAAATTAAAGTGTTTTATTTGTTAATTTCATTTTTGGTAATCAAAATTTTCAACCCATAAAATTGATGCATCCTTCTCAATACAGTGCACGTCAAACTTTTTACCTTGACAAATTGGTGCCCCTCGAACTTAACGATCGCCAACATAACGTACGTGTCGTGTGCTTCTCAACAGGAATAGAAATGAAGAAGTTTTGAACTATATTTATACCTGTGAGGAAAAATAGATTTTGATGATAATAGACTATGACGGAGAAGCACATATATACGACCAACTTTGTTTAGTCGAACGTCCCCATTGCTTCTTTACAATAATGCGCGACCTCATATTGCAAAAGAAATGATTTCCAAGCTAAAAGAGAAGAGATTGGAATCTATTCTTCATTCACTATACTCACTAAACCAGACCCTGCCGACTATTACTTTTACCAAAATTTAGACAACATTTTAACAAGCAACAAGTTTAATTAACAAGCAGTGTGCTTTTAAAGGGTTTGTTGCTACCTGTCTGGTCCTTTTTACAAGAAGAGTCCCAAAAACTCCTGCTAAATTGATAAAGATTCGTCCATTGTGTAGGTGATTGCTATGGTTAACAAATATAAAAAGGATAATAATACTTTTTAATGTATAATTATTTTATACGAAACGGTAATTTCATACGGAAAAACCTATTATTTAGTCATGCGATGAACTTTGTTGACTTGTAGTGACAGCTAATTCTTTGCAGACGACGTATTTCAACCCTTTCATCCCTTAATCAGAAAAGGTCAACTTTTGTGGCTACCTTCAGAGGTATTTAGCTATATTCAAAATATCATTTATATTTAAGGGTTATTTGTTACTTATTAATTTATATCTATTTATATGCACAAACATATGTACGCGATCGTTATACTAAAATTGTAGTATATCGTTGAAGGTAATAAATTGCATGAACTAAACATTATAATTTTATTAAATTAGTATAATTCAATTCCAATTGATTATATTTCATTTTTAATAGACTTTATGCCGTTCATATATTTATATTTTATTTACGACTTAGTTTAGTTAGCAGTAAACTCGACGTGATTTAAACTTGCCTGTATTACATAGTTCTTCATTGATTAATTTATTTGGTATTTGTAAGTATGGAGACAGTGAAAATAAAATAAGTAATGATTAAGAAATTTATTTCAATACAGAAAATTAATTTAATAGGTAGTTGTGTTATGGTTTAAAATTATTATTGAAGATAAATGCAAGGAGTGTTTATATTACAACAAAAGTACAACGACCAAATTGTTAAGGAATTTATTTCATAAAAGCATAATATCACTTATTTCGAAATCAGGTCGAAACCTTGAAAAAGAGCTTTCAATTTCCACTCTAATTAATTTTCGTGTTATTTTATAAAGTGCGTTTCGGTGTGGCGTGTGGTGTATTCAGCTTGTGTGTATTTTAACCGCATTATAATTATAGGTTAGTTAGGTAGATACAATAAAAGTAAACTACATTTTCAAAAAAGTTTTTTAACAATCTTCACACGTTTTTAATAGAGATAAGAGACAATGAGGTCACGTATAGTGAAGTGTGCTCTTCTAAACACAATACCGGAAGTCAGAAAAGTTGTCATGGTGGTGGATTTATAAAGAGAGCACTGCCAAGCGAGTTTGAAAAACTCTTACAACCACCTCAACTTAACCATATGCGGCCTAGGAATGGAACCTGAAACCTTGATGATATAAGACAAGCAGTTAACTAGACAGGCAGACAAAAAAGATTTTTATTGACATTAAAATACCGTCCGAGCATTGTTACAACCTTTTATTTCTCAGTCGAGTACCGGATTATTTCAAGTTAACAGTTCTCACAACTGCCGCTCTGTAACACCTTTCTTGTCATGAATATATATAAAATAAAAGAATTCGGGAAACGAAGAAAGGCTAGCATTATTTGGTCATTATTTATATCCAACTTTTTGATTTCGAAACTTTAAATATTTTATTATTAACTGATATATTAGTCGTTAACAAATTTACCTAATTTTGAATAGTAACTTAAAGTAAAAGTAATGTTTCATATGTTTCACCGTTGTATACGATTGTTACCTTGAACATTCGCCTTTGTTCTTCCAAGTGGAAAATTTTGTTTGACGAAAACTTAGAGGCCGATGTTTAGTTTAACATTGTGTAAAATTGCAGATTACTGAATTCTTACTAGTAACTTACCAAATAATGATTATTTATGCAATATTGTCTACAATATATTCTTATAAAACAAATTATTATTATCACGTAATAAGTTTACGTGATAATAATATTTTGTTTTATTTTTATTTTATTAAAAAAATTTAGATAAAAGTTACGTTATTTTCTTTATTAGTATAATATTATGATAAGCGGTAACGATGGAAATTTAAATACTACAAGAATATCATAAAACATAAAACTCGTAACAAACAAAAAAAATTACCACACAAAGATGATTAATGATCATTAAAAGTCACTGACGGTAAAATTTGCGAACATATCAATTTATATATCAACAAACAATGCTAAGATACGTAATCTTAATATTTTTCTGCAACATTGGTACTGATAGATTATTTTACTTTTTTTCTTATGATCTATATTGATTGAATTTCTATTTCATACAAAAAGTCGTACTATAAATTGGAAATAAAAACACGAGTTTTGCAAGCTTATAGCATACACTGACGGACACAAACAGATAAAATAAGTTACAACCCTTATACGCTGTATCCATTCTTTGTTATTTAGGAAACATCAAAAATATATGCACATATCTTTGCTGAATATCTGAGCGGACAACGTTTCACAAAAATTAAAGTGGAACATGGTGCAATTAAATTTGTTTTAAATGGATTTCATCAAACCACATGCCAATTCTAAATAATTTTCGCAGTTCATCGTTTTGGATCTATTATAAAAGTTCATAGTAAATTTAAATAATATTTTATTTAATTAATTTACTAACAAACATCAATGTTATTAACATCGCCATTACTGTCTAATACAAAGTTACACACGTTATCACCTACCTGTTGAATCCTGGAGTTTTGCCAAATTGTTAATTTATTAAAGTAATTCAAATAGAACATGCTTTATTAGTTGATATCAGTTAATAATTCAAATGTAAATATAAAAAATTTATTATGGTGATCACTTAACCTCTTAAACATTTTTTTGTGTCTGGTTTAGATTAATATTGTTGTAATAAGAGATTTTTTAAAAAAAAACTGGGACAATGTATTCGGATATACAAAGAAACACTAGAGAAATAAAGTTATATATTTTCTAACGAATTTCTGGATGACTTTTCCAACCTTTATACCCATATCATGGATATGCGCTATGATAAGACCACAAAGATAATTCCATCAAACACTTGTGTTACTTTAAATACTATGATAATTATTTAGTGACTACAGAATCCTAAAAAGCCAAATAAATAGGCTTACGATTGACGAAGCCGACAAAAAAGCGGAGACTACCTTATCCTTTAAAATTAAAAGAAGGTTTCTTGAGAATTCAATTAAGGTGTATAACAGCATGTAGTAACATTCATTAATTTTACAGATTATCCGTAATGTCAAATTACAAATAATAATGTTCTTTAGATATTATGTTTTGTTACTAATTAATTATGGGTTCAAAGGAAATAATTTCACAGTAAATTGAAATGTATGATTGTTACACAAAATAAATGATGCTTATATATTATGAAAACAAAGAAATGATTTAATTAAAGAGATGTTCTTGGTCAAATTTAGATAAAGATGAAGGAATGAATAGTAACGTACGAAATTATTTAGGCAACTTTTGTAAATATTAATGTATTTTCTTGTTTTTAAAAAGTGTTATTGTTCTGTAAGTTTCTAATAATCTATCGGATAATTATAACTACATTTCTTGGGTGTTTATTTCGATTGGCATGGAGATATTATTTTTTTAGCTAAAATCTTGGAATGTTAGCTATGAAGTTAGTCTCTTCCTTGTTTATGTTCTGTCTAGAGTACTTCATTGTATTTAAAATAGCCGTCCCTCATGAAGTGGTCGATCACGCGCATGCTGGCGGCTAAATATACCTTTATCACTTGGCAGATGTCTTAGCGAATTTGCCACTACCCATACACCTCAGTGGGACGCGAAATTGTCGCGAGCTCAAGCGATGTCTTCCCGTCAGTTCAGTTATTTTTGGCTTCTGGACCTGTCCGCTTCGATAGTCGGTTCAAAGACTGTTTGCTTACGCTTCTTCTTTACTGTCTATTGACTAAATACTTTATTACAGACATTTTATAGAGTACTTAGCACGAAGATTAGCTGCAGTGCTATATCTGCCAGCGTCTTTAGTGGAAACTCCCGTCGATTTATACAAATGTATTTATGATGGTCATATGTTTTGTTTCACAATTACTGTAGTAAGTACAACGTACAAGTAAGGACTTTGAGAGAAATAAATACTACTAGTCTTGCTATAAATACTGAAACAAAGACTACTAAAAATTATAATATATTGCAAATAATATTTATTACTTTTACAATGTGTTAGTTTAATACATACCATAAATATAAAACAATTTAAACTATAAAAAGTTTATTCGAAGTGGTCTCCATTGGCTGCAGCACAGTCCTTTAAAAGTTGAGGCCAGTAATCAATAGAAGCACGCATTCTTTTCATAGGAAAATTCTTCACTGCCAATCTTACGGATTGTTTTTGGGGCTTCAAATTATCATAGCGTTTAGAGCAAGTCTACTCTCTAAAACTGACCATAAATTATAACGTAATCCAGCGGATTAATATCGGGACCAGACGACGGCCAGTCTTCAACTCTGGAGACTGGCCGTCGTCGTCGTCGCCCTACTGACGCCCACTGACTGCGTTGCTGACCTTGAAGGAGGTATGTTCCCTTTATCACCTCACACCATTATAATAGCGCAAAATATTGTATAATGTATTAGTGTTAAAATGAGAAAACTCAATGAACAATTATAGAAAAATGTCAGATTCCAAATTTAAACGTAATATTTTGTTTATTTTTAATTGTAACAGTATTTATGGCCACTCAATTTGGCCATAAATCGATTACACATCAATATCGATTAATTCAAATATATGCATCGATTGAGCATTATTAAGAGTATATTTTAAATTGTTTACAATCTTCCTTACCTAAGTAAAATTTATGTTTACCATTTACATCTTAGGAATAATTTGTATTAACTGTAGACGTTATAATTACGACAGTTTTTAAATTTGTCTTATATACATTAGAGGTACAAATAAACTTCATAGTGGAAAAAATGGTACATCATGAAGGGACTTTTAAAGTCTGAAATGTTATTTGTAAATTTTAATATAAAATATCCGTTTTCGGTTTGGTGGACTGTCCTAATTCATTGTAAAAACATAAAATAAAAGTTGTGTATCTTTACTTAATGCGAATTAGTGTCACCAATGTCAATATTATTTTTTTTACTTTCTAAGGTTTATAGCCACGCAATTTGATAAACGGCTTAAAGAACTTGACCAAAGTTGGTATTATACTTACTGCACATTATCTGAAAAATATTGGTGTAAGCCGAATTCGAACCCAGTACCTTAGGGGTAAAAGGTTGGTGTTCAAACTACTATAACGACTCCCAAGGTCGATATTAGTATCATCCTTTTTGGAACACATTGACAAAATGCGCAACGACCAGACCTCAAATCCCTGTCGTTGATATAAATCGTGGACGGGATAGTTTAGTTTGTCCAAAAATATTTTGCGTACTTACGGATATTATTTCGGACTTTGTATTCCGATATATGTACGATGTTAACTTAGGATATAAATTTCTAACAATTTGAGACAAGATATATGATACAAGATATTGAATTTAGACATAGTTTCAAGAAGATTTAATCTTTTAATATAGTTTTTATTAAGCCTTTTGTTTAAGAATAAAGTATACGAGACATGAATTGTACTTACTACACCGTATATATATTATTAACAGAACGGATTTTAGGAACAAATTTCATTATAATTTCATTTAACATACTAGAGAATTTACTGATCATTTAATTAATGTTACTATGATTATGTGTAGATTCTATTATCGTAGAATTGTGCAGTTTAAACAGTTTTATTGATATATTTGGGTTATATTTAATATCTGCAAACTCTGCTCAACTCTAATGTATAGAAGAGGATGGTAGCTGCCGATTGTATATAATGGATTTGCGCTATCTATGATATGAATTTGTTCACTATCGCACGAAACTAAGACCAAAATCTTTTTTTATTTTTATCGACACGATTAAAGAGTTTAAGGTCAACGCATTTTAAAAATCTAAATAATAAGTAATAAGCTTTGACCTTAAAAATATCAAAATTACTGAGATTATTACAATATTCATCATACACATATATCAATTAGCTTTTGTTCTTTATACTTTTAATTTGAAAATTCATTTAATAACATTTTATTTCAAACATTTTTTAAGAATTGTTCTAAATAACGGTTGATTATTTATGAAGTAGGTTCAGTCTTAGCTGGAGACAAATGCTCCGGGTCGTTGTCCTTATTTTTTATTTCAAATAAACTAGTGATAGAAAGAGGTGCGTAATTTTTATGTTTTACATATATATATTATGTGTAATACTAAATACCTTTCTGTTGTATAAAAAGAAAAAGCATACATATTACATAAATCTATCCTTAATTTAGATAAAAATTTACATATTCCTAAAGAAGATTATATGGCCCTAGTACAGGCAGATCTGTAGATCGTTCAGTATTATAAAATTTTACCCTATTAGTTACACGACACACATAAAACTGTTAAAATTTCACAAAACATTACATGTGTTATTTTTTTACCTTTGTTACTGCTATGAAATGACTAGGCATATTTTTTAAAAATTATAAACATCAACAATTATTGTTCTTTGATTCCCTTTTATATATTTTTATCATGGGATCTTATTTCATTATGATAAGTTAGTCGCTGTTTGTAACAGTTTCTTATTTTTCTTTCAGTTTATTAATAAAATTCCGTTATTACGTTAAAATCAAACTTTTATAATTTAGTCAGTGATTAGACACACCGTTTACTTTTTGTACGTTTTGTTCTGTTCGTATTCTTTGATGACGTTTAATGATGCTATTCATTTCACCGACCGATCCTATCAGACGCCGGGATCGCGGACTCCTAATCCATAATCTGAACTTTGTTATGCTTTGTATAACTTTCGTAATTGGATAAAACCGACCATTAGTGGGAAAAAGAAAGGTAAACAATTATCAATTATTATTCCGCTTCCTTAATTTTTGTCAAAATTTTGTTACTAAAAATTATCTTAGATAATTTGAGAGTAATAGTGTCTCGAAAAACGATTCTATTTTGGCTTGTTCGTGTCGGACGATGAGCGCGGTGCAAGCGCTTACGCTCCGCGTGGTCTCCCTCTTAGTTCAGTCAACGCGCATATCCCCTATACCAAACACGTCCAAAGTTGTTCGGCGAGTAAAGATAAACGTGATAATCGAATTATCTATTAAATTTTGCCGGTCGCACGAGTTATAACAGTGAATTGTGAGCATTATGTTAGATTAAGATTTATATCGTATTATATCACTGATATAAGATAACGTTTTACGTTAACGGTTATACACACATATTCAATGGTACAATAATATTTTGTCACGATCAAATATTAAAGGCAACTATTAAAGGCCTTTGTATTATATAATGTAAATATATTGATGAAATCTTAAAATAACTATATTTTACAATGTACTACTCTACAAACACGCGTTATAATAATTTATTTATACTCGTTCATTCCGGTCCGAAGGCCACGCCATGTTGACTGGACCAATGTCAATTCTATGTATATACAAGTCGCGATGTAATTCTTGTAACATTTCACTTTGCACAATATTTTTTGTGTTAATAGATCAGTAATTGACCAAGGTAATTTGAAAAGTATTTCATTTAATAAAGTTTCTATACAAAAATTAGTCAAGTTTAATTACCTTAGTTATCACTGAACAGATTTTCTTGTGTCTATTAAAAGTTGTTCGGTAAATCTGATAATAGCATGTGTAAAAGTTATTAGTAAAAATAGAATGTGTTGTGTGAGAGCATGATAGCTAAAAATTAAGCGTTATTTTTTTGATATAGCAGGTGATATCTGAAACGGTTTTCTTCAAGCGCCCGAGCAGCAAGATATGAGCGATACAACAATGTTTGCATTTTGATAATAATGACGGGAGGAGTGCGCGCGCACATCACCGTCAGCGCATTATTAACCACAGCTCCAACCACGTGCGCGTTGTGACACTTGAGGACATACGGACAGCAGTGCGCACGACGTCAGTTAGTCGTTTTAAATTATTCTAAACGAAGTGAATGGTGACAATAGTGTGTGGATCGAATATAATCGTAACGTGTGTGCATATATCGGTGCGCCGATATGTTGTTGCATGGTGGCGAAGCAGCGAGAGGGCCTGTACAACGGAGGCGCTCAGGTCTTTTAGGTGTTCGATGCTCTCCTGGAGCATGGGAAAGGGCGAGGGGGGCTGTTCGCAAGCCTCTCCCGGCAGGCTGCCGCTCGAAACGCTCGCTGAAGACTCGAGCGATTCTAATGCCGAAAGCGCGTTGCTCGCGGGCGCCGCCGCCGTGGCTAGAAGACGATACGCCGTAAAAATCAAAAGAAAAACCAAGATAGCCTTGAGAGTAGTAAGGTATCACACTTGGGTTAAAAATTATCCTTCCTATTAATGATACGGTAAGAGTTTGAAAAATATGCGACATAAACAAGTTACAGATGTATTCACATATTAAGATTTTTTTATGTTTTTATCGTCGAGTAATAATAAATACCAATTATTTAATAAAAGTACGTTATCCTCGATATAATATGTTGTTCTATTTACAAAAATAAATTAACGATAGACAAGACATACATTTTTAAAATTATTGTATAAATGAAAATAACTACACACCATATTTGGGATTGTTTTCTCAATTTTTAACTTCGCAAAGCTCCTTATGTAGGTACGTATTTATTCGAGTCTCTGTACGAGCGGATGCCATTATTAGACAATTGAGCCCAATCAGTGAGCAGTCAAAGAGTCATCGCACTACTGACGCTATTGGTAAATAATAACATTGAGACATTTCATACAGTCATTCATCGTACGTTAAATCTTAATATTCAAAAGTCAGTGCTAAATAAGTATTGTATAAGAAATGTCAGTTCTTTTAGTATGAACAAAAGAATGGCATCCGGTTGAGAATTAGTATTACCGACACGTTCTGTTCGCAACAGGTATGACTCTTATGAGCATGCAGCATTATTTTAATTATTTTTAAAATAAGTAATTAATTTGAAAGTAAAAAATATATCTCCAAATTTTTCGCTATGACTTTAATATGTTTAAATATTTTCTCAATATAATATTTCCTAAAGTTTAGCCACCTTTCTAAAATACAGAAAAGCTACTACAGAAAAATTTTCTTTTTCTTACATATAATTACATCTTGTGCCTTGCCTTTAAATTAAGAAAAAAATATTTTATGATATTAAAATATACTTCTAATTTTAAAAAAAATATTTTATTACCAAAAAAAACTCTTTTTGTTTAAATGTAAAAGATACTTGGGAATATTCGATTTAAGATAGATTAAATATTTTGCTTAGTCTTTACTCTAATAACAAAAAATACAGAATTAAGATAATCTTCAAAGATCAGTATTAATTGACGAAATCAACAGACAAAGTATTTATTCGCTATCTGTGCGAAAAAATGTACAATAATGAAAAAATATACAGATTCTCTTTTTCTTTTAGAGAACACGGAAAATACTTGCCTAATCAAAGAGGTTAAAAAGGGCATATCAAACGAATGTAATAGAATCAATTTCAACATCCATCCCATCAGTTTCTTTGTAAATTTAATTATAAAGTTCACAACACCTATAGGATCGTTATTTATTGCCGCCAATAATTAATATTCTCAACTTATAATTTTCTGTTAACCATGTTGGATTTTTTAAGATAATTAAACTGATATGGCTATAAGTTAAAAGTTAATGATAAATCATTAGACTAACCACTCTAATGGGTAAATGATTAAGGACACTAAGTACTTAAAAAAACATCGGGACGAACGAAATTTGTCCTTATTACGATATATCGGCCTAGCAATTATGAATATACTACTTTAAGTCTAATATACTTTGACTAATGCCCATAATAATTTGGTTCTTAAAAGTTATTCACTTGCGATAAAGATTAAATTTATTAACTGATTTCATTAGAAAAATAATATGTTACTTTACGACTATTCAATTTGTCTTTTACGATGCATAAATCATATAAGCTAGTTACTTATATTTTGGACATTTAACCAAATTAGTTTTAGACAGGGTTCTTCATTTAAGCCACGCTATTTCATATACTTTTAATACATTCCCGATTAAGTCATCTTTCATAAAAAATATTGAAAGATGGGACAAGCGGATACATAAATACAGATCTTCATATGTAACTTGTAACAAATACGATTTTGGGTCGTGGGTTGACAAAAGTACATCATTATCATAATACATAGAAATTTTATTTGAGTATAAAAATAGAAGATAATCTTTTTTTTGGTTAGAACATAAATACAATTTAAGTCACATGATAGATGACTGCGGACGATATTGATATAAAGATACCTACCTATCTTTTAAGTAAGTATATTTTGGAGAGAGTGTTAAGTTCATTAAGTAATAAACACATTCTCGTATGATATATGGCCGGCCGAGGGTAGTTGATACTGAGTGAATAGCGACGGTCCTCAACGACGTCATCCAGCTAGATTGGAAATTAAATTGTACCGCCAATCAACTGTGCGCGTGGTATTGAGTTGTTCATACACGAATTTTGGATATATTGCAACGTTGACTTTATATCATCTCAATATAATAATTTAATGATTATTAATAACGCAGCGTTTATATACTGTTAAGCAAATTTTGGAATTAAGATTTTATTATCCTCATATTTTATTAATAACAAAACCAGTTTAACAAAATCATGAATGAGAATTCCAATCTCATATTCTGATAGCATAAAGTTATCGTAATTCAAATCACATAAATATTTTGTAACGGCAATCAAATGATAACATAAAGATGAAAGAGATATCACGAAGACTAAAGTGTTCTTTAGTAGATAGCATCTTTTCATAATTAAGGTAAAAATATTATAAATAATTTATTGAATATATTAATTCATTAAGGTTAGTTAAACTAATTTCTATCCACGTAAAATATAAAATCTATTGTTATATAAATTTTATGATTCATTGGATTTCATTTACAACTTTTTTCTACTTTTCTCTGATATTATTAGTTAGGGCTTTTTACTCTTTAATTTATATTATTAATACTTATTATGCTATCTTATAAAGTAACTTATAAATTTCCAATTACTATGTTGGTGTTCAATGTCTGTTGATCTATAGCTACTTTACTATAACGACATAAACGATTCTTCATAGCTTTATTAGAAAAGCGATTTATTGATTTGTAGCTCGCATCCCACTCAACAGATCTTAGTTGGTCGTTTGACCTGATTTGACGGCGTGTGACGGTTTATGGTCCATAACTTTTTATTGAGTCTTTTCTCAATGCGGACACGACCAGCGACAATTTGTCCAGGAACCTCTTAAGCTTTAACTTTTTTACTGTTTAATTTTCAATTTGTTTTGTATATTTTTATGTCAGGGGTATATAAAATATTAGTTAAATTTTTAGTACATTATTTTAATCATATATATAGTGTCAAACAATCTCATTTCTAATAGAACTACTCTTGCTATAGCATCGCTCTTGTGTAATTTTGTTTACGTTTGTATACTATTCATTGTTCTTTCAGGAACGTCAAATTTCTGATAAAAAAGGAATACATACCACAAAATTATTTTTTTTGGCTTCAAAGACCATTTTATTATTTTTAAGTTAATAAATGTTTCAGTATTTCACTACAAGCGTTAATAAATTTATACGGGCGCACAACAGGTGCCCTGTTTCTTAACGAAACACGATATTATGGTTTACCGGAATATTAACTAAGTTGGTCTATGTTTGTAAATGAATGGATATATGGTTTAGTTATCATTTTACAATTATTCTTGTTGTAAGCATAGGAGGTACCCGTAAATCTGGAATATGTTACATATTAACAGCTTTACATATAACGACAAAAACAAATATGCCGAGTGACTCACGCTGCGGAAATTTTTCGAACCAATCTCCTTAATCTTATATACATATCTAGGCGGAGAGAGATTGGGTCGGCACGGTTAAAGAGAATCTCTGCTTTGACGGAAAATCTTCATAAAATGGTAATATACTAATGGGTATACTAAAGCTTGTGAGCGAAAATTGCCCAAGCCCGAATAACTGGGTATCAAGAATACAGTTTTTTAATCAAAAAATAACATTCTTTAGACTGCAATGGTCAATCAAGATGTGTTATTTTTGTTCTTTAAATATAAAAAAGACGTGAAAGTAATGATATGAGAAAGATTTTTTACTTATTTATAGTAAATATGCCACGAAACTTACCTGTAATTAAATTCTCTGTACTAACCTAAGCCGGAGATCAACGATATAAATTATAGTTGTTCTTGTCTCACGCTCAGCATCTTAGAACAGACAAATGCCTTATACTTGGTTGCATATTCTTAGTAATTCTATTAGTACAAGCAGTTGCATTTCTAAAAGAAATGTAATTTAAGAAATTGAATATCCTCAATATTCCTTTTATGTGTGTTTATATGGAAATAGGTAATTAGTGTCAAGTCACTTAATGAAAACTTACACCATTACTTATAAAAACTAGTAGGAGAAGAATCAAAAAGTTTTTTTAGGAATGATTACTTAACCGGGATTACATGTACTTGTAGTATTACCATATTAAAAAATATGGAGACGTTGAAATTGATTACTTAACTTTGATTTTTAAAATATTTTTCTTTAACAACGAAGAATGTCAAATAGTAGGTGGTAATCATGTTATTTTTATCTGCATTGAATCAACACTTGACATAATTTCACGTGATGTTATCATATTTTGACAAACGACACGCAACAACAGTATTATGTCCGAAGATTTACAATATGTGGTTAGTCGCTATCCAGGGGTAGATTTGAAAAACCAAACTAAACTTTACAAAACACAACCGTCGCTTTTCAAGGCAAACGATTGGCTGATCTCTTTTGCCGGAGGCTGTCAAGGTAGGTACCACCACTGCGCCTATTTCTTCCGAAAAATAGTAATGTGCAAAATTTACTGTGATCCAATTTGAAGGCTACTGTAACAAGTAAAATTACTGGAGTAACCAGGTTTAACACTATGTGTCTAGGCGACGAACGTTATGTAGTGTTGTTTGTATCATCTTAACTAGCACCACGTTGTTATGGGCAAGGGTATCACTTACCATCAGGTGAACGTCTTACTAGTCTCGTCGCCTCATTGAACAAAAAAAGTATAAACATGATTATTATTAAATTTATAACTTAAGAACTGATAGATAAATTAAATAAATAACTAAATGATAACTTCGTTATAGCTATATATATACCAATAGATCTTTATGTAATGACTACAATATATTAAGCGGATAAGATCTGATTCGAACATTTTTAAACAATTATATATTTTTATTTATTTCTGTATCTGTACCGTATCGTGGGCTTAAGTTTGTTAATTAGTTTTATACGCTTATATATATATGCGCGTATGTAGGCGCACGATGACCCATTAGATTCCTAAAACGACTGAGGCCAAAGCTATATTCAAATATGCCAAGTTAACTTACTAAATTACTTTTTGCTCTGTTTAGACTTAAAATTAATAATGACAAGTGTTGGTAAATATTAAGTTTTTTGGCAACTACTGGTAGTTGTTCATCATGATTATCAGCCGATAAACGCCCACTGCTAGACGTAGGCTTCCCCTAAAGATCTCCACTCCTAGATCTGGTAATTGTTACACACTTTATCAACTATACATTTAAATTTCACTTAATAAATAAGAGTACACTTTACGATTCCATTATAAATACGTTTACTTTCTACCTAAAAGTTAAATTTAAACTCATGTATTTTCTAATTAAAATAGATTTATGGGTAATAGTATTATAACGTGTTTTTGATCGACTAAAAACAAAATATCAGATTTATAAATTTAAAAATTAAGTCGATAACCATCATTAGTAAAGTGGATTTAAAGTTGCGTCGTATTTTAGGATAATTTTTTTTAAGCATTAACGTACTATAACCGCCGTTATGTACTTAAATCCTAATAACATGTATTGTTATAAATACAACTGGAACATAACAACTACTAAAGCTGCAAAAAAAAATATTTTATTTTCTAGACGTGACGTGTTTAACGTATTTTTTTAAACTAATTTTTACTATTACATCTATAGTGCTATTATTGAAGTTGCATGATCGTAAATCATTTAATTCGTGCAATGCATAAAAAATTTATAGATGCTCAATGACAAGTAGATAACCATTGTACACATTAAATTAAAATTTATGTAAAAGACAGTGCAACAATGACTAAATTGATAAAAAAATATTGATGTAAATATTTTTTTTTGAAATTAGGTTGGCGGTGTACATCGCGAATAATCTGATAATATGCTATTACGGGAGATTCTATGTTATAGCTTTTTCACATCCAGAGGGCATATTACCACCTAACGTTTTTTTTTTAGTATTTTTCATTTAATTTAACTGAAGATATAAAATGTTGGTTGTTTATTCTATAACAATGACATAAACAATTTATATTACATGAACATTGTACAAAAAATATTATGGAAATTCTGAGAAAGTATATGTACGAGCATTAAGCGAATGAAGTTATACAGTGAATAATTAGAAAAATGCGGAAATTTTTTCATATAACTATTACTGTTTTTTTTTTCATATCAATAATACATTTATTTTAACCTGCATAAATAATATTAAAAAATAATAGATAACGAACATTCAAGGGCGTCAAAAGTTTTACTTCATTGATCAAACTCCTCTTTTTCCACGTATTTTCTGTTATACAGATCTATACACAAACGTTAATCTTATGTGTGTGTACGTAGGTAATTTTGCGGTAGTCACGTTGAATGCAGTGTAAGGCTGAGGGCACGTGGTATGCGTATGAGTTGCCGGCTGTGGTTGTCGCACCACAGAATCCACGACCGCCACAGTTGCTCTGATCGCGTAGACCGCTAACCGCTTAGTCACAGTTTTGCCCACGGGCCGCGTACCGCGCAATGCAGTCTGTTATTACATTCAATTATAAATAAATTCTGTGAACATGTATGTGATATAACGACTAATATGGGCTTCCTCAATGGCATCTCTTTTTCTTTATTCAATAAGTGTCCCAATTTTAGAGTAAAAAAAAGGAAGAAGATCAGAATAAGGTACAGATGTTTTATGAGATCGTATCATTTATATTACGATAGTAACGTACTGGCAATTTTTTATCAGTGAACCGCGTGGCTTTGTTATCGTTGATAGAAATGATTTTTTAATATAAATGCATTAACAATTTACACATATATCACACTATAATATACATTTTCTTGATATTTATAATAATGATATATTGAATATATCGATTACATAGAAATAATCGCATTCTACCGTTACTAGTTATATTAAAAACGTTGAACGTAATAAATTTTAAAACCGAGTCATGATTGTTTAATTATAATTTTGTAAGTGACCCCTTGATTGATGACAAACTTTCTGAACATATTTTTTATCCATGAATGCAATAGTATTTTACGAAGACTATGAGTTGGAAACGATTGATCTACTATACATATATAGTCAACTGGTTTATTGTTAATGTAAATGTCGTTTGTGTAGATTTAAATCATTAACATTGAATAAACGTTTCTGAGAAAATTATACCTACTCTGATACGCCCTTTTTTATCTATATATACATATCTGCATATGTTCCAACAACTTGTAAACGTACAGGTGTTACTTTTTTATTTCATCATCATCATCATCATCTCAGCCTATTGCAGTCCACTGCTGAACGTAGGCCTCTCCAATAGATTTCCAGCG
>DWLS01000427.1:0-30795 GCA_018246255.1 Pachliopta kotzebuea | reverse complement strand
GTATTAAAACAGCTGTAACTTTCACCAGACTTACATACATACATAGGTACATACTCCTTTTTTATTTATCGAGGCAACAAAACGTGCAAAACGTTTACCTAATGGCAAGTGGTGTGCTTACTCATAGCAACGTGGCGCTAGTTAAGACTGTATAAACAGCATCACATTGCTCTCATCGCCGTCAGATATAAGGTGTTAAGTCTTGATTGGTCAGACGACAAGTATGAAGTGGTCTCGTATTTTGTCTTAGCATACTGTCTATGCTAGGGTGGGCAATGGCTCTCCCGGGGATGTGCTGAGCAGCAGTGCAGGGAGGCAGCGGTGAGTTCCGTCGGAGATCCTGGGGCCTTCCGCAATGCACTGAGGAGACCACCGAGGGGGTTTTAGTGGGTATAAATTCCACATAACCCTGACTTCCCCCCAGAAGAAGGGTATGTTTTGAAGACTTCTCTCTCGATAAAAAAAGTCTCCTTACCCCAGTAATTTCAGTAGCTACAACACCTTTGTAACCGGAACAATAATGTTTGCACAGTACTATTTGTCGGCTGCAATAGATACTGCGGTGGAACCTACCTAGATAGTCTCCTGGAACAGAGATTAATCAAGAGTTTCACGCAGTCTCTTTTTCTTTTTACTTACACGAAACTTAAACCTACACGAAGGGCTTAAATGTATACTTCATAACTACTAAACAGTCTGGAAAAATCATGAAATAGAATAACCTCGTATATTGTAACAGTATTTTATCGTTATACGTTTATTGCGGTTGTAGGCAATAAGAGAAGGTCAGAAAGAATTATGAGACCATTGCGCTTAAGTTACGAAGGCATTTACAATTAATTTAACTTATTAATACAGTACATTTCAATTAAATGTAAAATATGATAAATTTTTACATTGATTGTCGACTATATTGACAATGACAAAGTATTAATTAGCTTAAAGATTTGGTTTTAAGAAGTCTAATATTTACAATACAAAATTGTAGAAGACACTTCTTGTTCTTTTTTAGCATATACCAAAAAATATTAACATGTTTGTGAGTGTGTTTTTATGGTTATATGAAATATGTAACGGTCATCACAATCGTGCAAAAACACAATGTTTTATAATAAAGTCAAAATCAAGAAACATATTGATTATTATGGTTAAGTTTAAATCGCTGTAAACTTCAATTCCTCACCATCCGCCAGGACCGGAACTAATGATGTGAAGCATATGAAACTTAGGAGTGTTTGTTGGCAAACTGAAAACTAACTTCGCTCGGACTTGAGCTCCCGGTGCGGAGATAACTCCTTATCTGTTCCTATATTACGACGCCTTGGAACAAGATTTATGTACGCACAATACCAGTCATTGTTTTGTACTAAATATATAACAAATGGCTTAAACCTGTACCCCATGTTCCATTTTCCAATTTTTGTGTAATATACTTAATTATTCTAAACAAATCTTGTTATTCTAACCAAATGTGCTTTGTAGATATCTCTATTACTAACTATTTATTAATAATTTTTTTTAAAATCAATGTGTTTGTACGAGAGTAAGATTACGATAATGTTTAATTGATTCTAATTATAATACATAACACGACCATGAAGACTGAATTTAAAGCTATATTGTAGAAGAGAAGTATTTACTAGAATTTTAAGGACTTAAAGCTAGTTAAGTATTCTTTCTTCGTTGTCAGCACTATATACAAACGATAAACTTTTCTTAAGTAGTTTCTTCAATAAAAATGTGAATAGGTTGGTGTTTTGCCTCCGCATATATATTTTTTTATTGGAAGGAAATCTTGTAAAGATACCCTGCTTCTTCTTGCGGAAGTCAGAGTTACGAGTAAGTGGGTTTTGTAATAAATAAATCTCCTTCGGTGGTCTTTTTCAGTGCATAAGGAAGGGTCCAGGATCTTCGAGACCTCTATGGCTAGATTTATCCCAAGAAAGGCGCGTACGACCTAACATCGAAAGGAATGATAGTTAAACACTAACCTATTAGACTTAAAAATGTGTAATTTCTCTTACAACGAAACTAAAATTTTGAGATGATGTTGGTAGTTGAGCATTCTTCGTGCTATTTTTACTGTTAATTATATTTCTTTGTTCAGAACAGAATCCCTTTTAATTACTTTTAACTAAAATAAGAGATTTTATCTAATTTTTGGAAACCTCCAGAGGTCAGTTAAATATCAATATCAGTTAGCTATAATACGGTTGTTAAATCGAGGATAGGCGATACCACGTATCTATTGTCCGGGTTTTATGGCCCCTCGTATATTTTAACAATGCCCAAGGTAACAAATTTGTGTTAACTTTGACACTATTACGTGCTTACGATACGTTGTACACGAATTGGTGACGCCAATGTGCCGGTGATCTTTTATTTAACGATATAAATAAGAATTTATGACGAACTAGTTGAATGCGGAAGACATACTGCCTTTGCAAATTTCTTTCATGACTTTCTAAGGCAACCCAGAATAGTTCTTATATACCCTACTTACATATAATTTTAACTTATGCAACAAAAACTGTTTATGAGGCTGGCATAACTTTCATGAGTTGAATGTCTAAAAAAAGAATAAAAACAAGTACCAATGTCAAATTTAAGTTATTCTGCGGAAACCTAATTGTTTTCTATAAAAGTAGCCAAAATTATATTTTATGTTCTAAATTATTACTCAATTATAGTTTCTTCAAAATTTTACTAAATATTTCAGATATTTTCTGAAAGAAGCAGATATACACGACATATTTAAAAGCCCCTTTTTTGATACAAATTTATGCAGAATAACCTATATTAAACGCTATCTTTACTGCTTTAAAGAGTTTGTTGGTTTTGTATAATAAATAATGTTTTTTGTTTGAGTTTTAAAACTGAGTACAAAAACTGTCAAAGTCAAAAAAATTTAAAATTTTTATAGTTTTTATTTATACTTTAAGTGTCTTTCTGAGGAGTTCTATGATATATTCTTGACAAACCATTATTCTACATTAGTTATAAAATTAGGAAACAGATTCATTGTAAAACGTAACTGTAGATTAAATTTCTTTTTTATAGTAAGGCAAAGGCGAAAAAGTCATCGCTATTTCGTCTTTGTATGAAATACATGTTTCAATAACGTAATGCTCATAAGAAGCAACATATACCGACGTTGGCCCCGACATTTTCTTCAGTGCTCCATGAAATCGATATAAATGGTTGATAATCGTCCCGTAAACTCTGTAACAGACGTCGATGGATTAAACTTGACCGATTTATCTTTTTATTTTTATAGGAACTTTTTTTATTGACCAAAATATAAAAAAGGAAACTACAAAGTATGTAATGTCTTATCTCTTACTGGTAGTAGGTATGTTATCGGAGAGTATATAGGAAGGTACCACAGCATATCCACTTGTAGCCGACAAACAGTAGTGTGCATTACTGTGCTCCGGTTTGATGGGTGCTGTATGCTAGTGAAATTACTGGGGTAACGAGACTTAAAAACTAACGTCTCAAGGTGACGAGCGCAATGTGGTGCTGAGTATACTATTTTTACCAGCGTCACGTACTCATGAGTAAACGTATCCCTTACAGTCGGGTAAATGCCTAGCCTATGAACGTTTTTCAACAGTGAAGATGTGAGGAAATGCGGTGTTTTGCTTTCAGTATTGTTACAGAAAGTTTCAATTTGCATATGTAGATTCTTGATTAGAATTTTTCTCTGCTTGATGAAGTAAATGAACGTTGTGCGGTTGTTGATAAGTGGTTTCAAAGAAGAGTAAAATATTTACAAATTTTACAAATTCTCAATGTAGAATCATCCGAAGACGTGTTAAGATTTCATTAAATTTGTTTGGGATAATGTCGCTAATATTCATGTTTTTAATCATATAAAATAAAATAAAAATAGTTACAGAGATAAGGGGATAAAAAGTTGTAACAGAAACAAGACGAAACGACTTACAAAGAATTAAACGACATCGTAAGGTTTTACAGATCAGGGCAGACATCTGAACGACTTGTAGGAGTTTTCAAACTCTTTTTAAACTACGAAACGGCGTCGTAGGTATTTTCCATTACGCATTTTAAATGCGGTAATACTCTCCGATGAGCACTTAGGACACTTTTGACAAAACGGAACAGGAAAACTTTCTCATGATGCTTACATTTAAAAAAAATGTTTATTACAGTACCAAAATTTAACATTTCACATTAAAATTTAACATTGAAAAAACCATCTTGCGGTTATTTACGTTTTTCTTTAAGTATCAGTATAACACATCTCGCATCTGCGATCGTAAATTTGCAAATTATTAATGATTTCATTATTAGCCTTAGCTAAAAGAAATGGTTTGAATGTATCTTAGTTTGAATGGTCTTATGCTCGTTTGAATAAAGAAGATCTGTCGACGATAATATATTGACATGCAGACATCAATGAAAATGATAAGAGCTAACAGACCCAAGGAGTATATACGAAGTTTACTAAGTAATGTTTTGTGAGTGATGTTAGATGAAATTTGCGGAAGAAGCGATGAAAATATGTTGTCATTAATTAATCAGTTTACCAAACAAAATAATTATTCAAATGTTCAAAAGTAGCTTTTCTTTAAATCACACTTCTTGATTTCATTTTTGCTAAAAGTCTAAAACTAGTTTCGTTATATATATGTATATATATATGGTTTGAATGGTCTGCAAATATAATTTAATGGACAATAGCTTGAGGATTGATTGTCAGAAAGATAATCATTTCGCTTCAACACATATACAACAAGAATTGTAACAGATAACGCATATCGATAAGTTCGACCAGAATTTCGTATGGGTCGTATTATGATTGATATCTTTAAACAAACTTTTTACAACGTGTTTTTGATATGAAATGTGAATATGTATGTATTATTCGTTTCATTTACTGTGTCAAAACTTAGGGTTTTAACCTGCGAGAATATTCGGGACTCGAAGTTATGTTCTTCGTTACCCGGACCAGACAGAAAAAAGTATTGAAGGGGACTTTCCATAGTAGATGCTTTTATCGTGTTTAATACTACGATAACATTTTGTAAAGATTACTTATTTATTGTTTATTCAATTCACGTCACATTCAGTAGGTGAAATGTATAAATAAGTCAGTGAATTCAAATTATCTAACGTTGGTGACAGGTACTGTGTTTGTTCAGGAGTTTTGAGCGTTCACCCGAAATCACTATCTTGTTCCACAACATATTATTTACGGTCTAATGAAGACCTTACGGAAGCATATCTGTAACAAAGTATTTAATACCCTCCAGGGCAAGGTTGATAACAATTTTGTTTTCGATAAATTAAACAAAATCTTTGATAATAGTTAAACATATAATTAATAATATTATTCATTATTGTGGCGTGTATTTAAAATATTTAAAGACGATGTATGTCTAAAACAATGAAGATATAAAATTTTTTAAAAGTCATACTCTGCCTTAAACTAGGTAGCAGTTATAGGTCTAGTTAATTACAAATTACAGTAAACGCAAATACACAAGGCTTGAATAAGGTATTATCTATCATAATTACAGCTTTAATTAAAATGGCCTAATATAAGACGACCACAAATAGTACATCGATACTTAACAATGTGGTCAGTTAGTGTGATAATTACTGCGCGACATTAAGGCTACCGTTTTCATTACATGTAATTATTTAAGAATGTAAATTAATATTTACTAATACAATGTTAATTAGTAAAAAAAACCTGGTTAGGGATTGTAGAAGTTTTGTGAAAGAAAATTACGTAATTGATGGAAGTTTTATATCTTACTGCCGGTTTCAGCAGAAATAGATCTCCCGAGGAACATCGCAAGAAATTCCAAGGGAGAACCTTTTTAACAATATAATATCTTATATTTTATATAAATATTTATGTGTATTTGAATATATCTCCATTTCTCCTTCCAATATTATTATACCAAGAAGCTTAACAGTTAAGTTTTTTCAGTAGTATAAAGTTATAGTCGAGTTACCTGTACACCGTCATCAACTTAAAGTGTTTGTTATTAATTCAGCAAATTGCGCAGTTATTTAACAACTCAATGACTTCGTTAGCATGTTTTACTTTTATAAAATCATTATAAAATTATAAGAATATTCAAAATAACTATAGCTATGACAGCTATGTGATTTTTAACAGTATGAGGATTTACTATGTTAATAGTAAACTAGTTAATTTTGTAATGACCTTACTAAGAGGATGTGTGTGATTATCACATTGTAGCATCAGTAGGTATATATAGTCAGCAAGTGGCGGTAGTTAGTAAAATCGGTTCGCAGTATGTCGTAGCCAATGTAGATTAGAAGTTAATCCAGGATTGGTGAAGTCGTATTCAAACGAACTGAAGTCTAATTAGCCAGAGTGATCTGCCGCTGAAAATGTTCAAAGCTCCAATACGAACCTTAACGGGCATCCATTTGGTAGATCGTTTGTAGGGATTAGGATATATTACACGTATTGAACTGACTTATGTTACCTTCATAATACTGCCGACTCATGTTTGGAGCATAACTATTGTAATAACTAATCGAAAGGCCGTAAATGAACCGAACATCACCGAATAAACCAGTGTACAGAATCTGTTGGATAGGACAATTGCTAAGAACCGGAGACGTTCACAACGGCTAAAGCGTATCTCTAAACTTTAATTGGCCATCGATCAGCCTAGGAACCACTTGACGTATGACACTTCCGTAATGCGTATGAATAACGCCAGGGCATCTATAGCCTTAGATTCTCTTTTGACTACTCGGCATAGCGGTCGAAACGACGAAATAATAAACCCTATTTAATACGTAAAGTTTACTTTTACCAATATCTATCAATTATTACTAAGGTAATATAGGTCATTCCGCATCTACTGCTTTGTAGCTAATCAAGCAGAAAATGGTTCATTAATTAACCACATATATTCCTGTTTGATGAGATTAATATCGGAGGTTGTTTATACAGTATATAACACATATCTACTGATCATCTACGTATGCGTTGATTCTAAATGATTTTCTCTGTCCGAATATTCTCATTATATTGTTTAAGGTATCTACTAATCAAAGTCAATCAAAATTATCTGATAATCCATATAACCTTTTACGCTTTCCTTAACGACAACGTCAATAGATATAATTTCGAATTTTATTACGTTCAGCTTAAGGTTTAATTTCAATTTCCTCGACAACCACAAGACGGGACTCGATAATACCGCGAGTGATTTACCGAAACCTCTCGATATAAATCGGTATATAACCGTTGCTACGACATTCTCCATGAGGGCCGACCCTTATGAATACCACAAGAGTTAATTTGGAGTCCCTACAAATGAAACTAAGTCTGACGTTAAATTATTTTGATACACAATAAATGTTCTAACAAGGTTTTAAGATGTTAAATTGCTCTTGGTTTACGCAAAATACGAAGAGATATCAATGCATGAAAATAATACTACGTAATAAAATCTATATGAAATCACGCTAAGAAAATTAGGGCCTTGTTGTACGAGATAAGAGTGCAATCTGTTTATCCACAACACTGACCTGGTTTGTGGATACCATATGTCCACTGGAACTAACATTCTTGGATAGTTTTGTGATAACGTTGTCTATTAAGAAAAGCTGATACTTAACGAAGAAATAATCCGCGCTTGTTCGAAGTATGCCGCTACTGAACTTCCACTTCAATTTGAGGTTATATTTGTTAATAATGAAATATTATTCGACTTCTCGTCAATATTCTATTGGAATAATACCGTTGATATTCAATTAAACGGTAAATATTTCAATAATGGCCTTTTGACTTCAACGGTTTCATTAGAGGAGATAAAGTGAAACCTGATGCCATAAAATTGAATAGAATTTCAGTCCAATTAGCTTTTAAATAAGCTTCCAGTTTGAAAATATCTTAATTACAGTGTTTTTGATTAATTTTCGTTTAATATTTGTGGACATCACTGTGAGAGATCTATTGGCTACTGATAATGATGATTGGATATTTAAAAGTATTTTTCTCTATTATTCCGAAATTAATTCTAATTTTGATTTATTATTGTATATGATAAACATAATGCATGAATTATACAGTAGTAATGAACTTTTCATATTTCATAAGGTAACATTTCTTATCTCGTTAATCAGGTTTACTTATTAGAGAACAGGGAGGTCTACTTTTTTTATTTGATGAGGTGACGAGACGTTCACCTGGTGGTAAGTGAAACACTTGTCCGTAACAACGTGGCTCTGGTTAAGATGGCAAACACATTGCGCTCGTCGGTTTAGGAAATGAGGTCTTAAATTTGGTTACTCCGATAATTTCAGTAGTTTGTAACTCCACCCTTACATCTTTCAAACCGGAATACAGAAATATTTGCACATTACTATTTAGCTTTAGAAATAGGACCTCCTGTGGTACCTAACTACACGGTCTCCGGCAAGAGATCTACTGCATAAATTGCAATGTTTGCACTTTACTTTTTACTGGCGATCATGCGCTTTGCAAATCTACTTGAATGAATACCGGTCTCTTACCTAATAGTAGTGTAAGTTATTTTTTCATATTATAAACTTAGCAGTCTTGTTTTGTGACAAATTTTCTCCTTTGATGTTAGGCGGAATACCCGTGTACCCGCTCCAGGCAGACACGGCTGTTTCAGACCTGGCACGCCGTGAAATCGCCAGCGACAGGTCAGTGCGCTCAGTGCACTCATTATTATACAAACAAAGAAGCCAACCTTGCGTTTTATTAAAAAAAAACGACAAAATAAACATTAGCATATTTTTAAAACGTCATCTCATAATAAAAAATTACTTACTGTTTAATCTACAATATAAATAAGACAAACAATTGAATATTTGAATACCTTTTGAAACCTTCAAAAGGTACCCTGCTTCTGAGGAAGTAAGGGTTATGTAGGGTTTGTATTTAATAAAGATCTGTGGATGGTCATCTTTACTACATTGTGAGTGGTCCTGAGTTTTTATAGTATGCTACTTACAAATATTTATATTTAAGTAGAAATTTATCACATTCTATAAAATAAGTAATGTGCATGGATATACTCGCACTATTTTGAAAGATGTTGTTTTACGTGTACGTTGTATTTAGTTAGGGAGTCCTTTCGTGTCTTACTTAAACTTTAGATATATCTCTCATAAATCATTTCATCGCTTGCGAATGTACAGTGAATCTTAGAATTTATATTTAGAAGAAAAGTGGTAGTTTGTGATAGGCACATGTCCTTCCACGACATATTTTGTTTTTGGAATGAGGCGATTTATTCACAATTTACGTGTCTTGAAATCACATGCTCAGTACTGTTGGAGAGCGTATCTTCTCTAGTAGCATAGCTTATTAAAAATGTTGCTGTCAAAACTTCAATTATACTTAATAATTTATATTTATTACTTTCTAATGTGGGTGGGTAATATGTAATTCAAGACGTAGAAGAAAAACAGTACAGTGTATGTGTTTACAAATATATATATATATATATATATATATGGCAAAAGCTAATGCTCTTTTCGTGTCAACCCCTCTTTATCGAATTAGCATGTTTAACCTAAAGAAAATATTTCACAGAGAATTCGCTTTCTCTCTATTCAGTGAAGTCGACGGTACCAGTATCTGGGAGAAGTATTTACACTCGAATTTCCTTTCTCTGGCACACTCGCAAAGCGTAATCTTGTTCCTTTAAATAAAAATAAACTTCTTTGATAGTGAACCTTAAAAGTTCACTTGTTTATAAGCGATTTTTAAGATGATCATTATCATCAGTCGATACCTCTGCTGAACGACATAGGCTTCCCTTAAAGATCTCAACAACAACTAGACCTTCGCTGTCCGCATCCATCGGTTCCATTTACCTTCCCACAACTATTCTGAAACTGAATTGGTATATCAGCTGTTCGTCTTCGAATCAATTCGGCTTGCGTATTGTTACTTAATTTTGAGTTTTTTTGCGATTGAATCAGAAGTTACAAGACTCATAGAAGAACTAAGGTCATCGCTGAAAAGATTACTGCATTTGTCTAAGATATCTATTATCTCTTTACATAAATAGTTATATTTTTTATATTTATATTAATTATAACTATTTATGTATTTCATGATAATCAAAAATATAACTTTAAAGATTGGCAAAAAAATACATTAAAAAGTTTTACCATTACTATCGCTACTGTGTTGTTAATAAACTAGATTGGCTTTTAGTAAATTAGTATGAATACTCGTTGTGTGTATTTGTATAAGGCATTCAATTAATTTTGTGAATAAAACAAAAGCTTTAAAATTTTGCAATAATAGACAAAACTGTAACTGTTGAAGCTTAAATTAAACTGGAGCTTTTAGTAATCTCGTCACTAATTGACAGATTTGAATCCACATAATAACGAGTTCACTTTCAAGGCTTTGATAGTTAAGTAGACATTACTGCTGGTAATCATATTATACGAATAACGTAGACATCATCATCATTTTCTTATGTCTCTAAGCGATGTATGTAACGTGGTACTGTTTTAAAATTCCAACCAGCGCATTATTATTATAAGCGTATATTTTGTTTGGGTAAATTTAAACAAAATTTTAAAGTTTTTGTTACCACCTCTCTTCTCTTTTCTTAACTTTTAAAATTCTTCAATTTTATTAATTTACACAGCAACTTTATGAATATTGCAAAAATATTTCTAACAAATATTTTTGTTAAATAAAATATGGACGAGCACGTTTCAGTGTTCATTACAAATTTCAAACTCAAATTGAATTATTTGTTTAAGCAGTATTGATTATTCAATTTTATATAAAAAACTATAAGTACAAATAAGGTAACTTTAAATTCACCGTGAGTTTTGTTGATAATGAACTGAGATAGTTAATTTTAATATTTACTGTCATTCATGATTAATTAATAATTTACTGCCTAAATATATCACGATACATGATGCTACAGAACAACTTTTTTTTAATTTTGTCTGGGAAAAAGAACAATTGTATATTAACAAATTGTATACAAAATAAATTGAATTAATGAGTATAAGGAAATATACTATTAACAACATTTTCCACGGATTAATTTAGCAGGGTTAGCGTATATATAGAAGACGATGTAGATTGGTGTTTAAGTTATATCTACAAGTACGTGCAAACATTTATAGTAATAGGTATTATGATATATAATAAAGAGAAGAAAAAGTAGACATACATGTTGTAAAGTAGAACGAAGGTAGTAATTTATTTACTTAAATAGCACTTATCCGTCAGTTTCATTGAAGCAGAATGAATAAACTGAAATTAAAGTAGCCCGCAAATGAAATCTGTGTAATTCATTATCAGAAACAATACTTGTACTAGTACTACGTACTATATAAGTTTACAGTATGACATTGAAATAGGTCAAGTGCGTTACATGGTATAATTTTCTAGAAGCTCTATTCTCAGATTGCACGACCTTTGTATGTATAACTAGAAACCTACGAGTTTTTCACAGACTTGTGTACTTTTAATGAATGTTCCAGACAAAGGAATAATTTTTATTAAAATATTAACATATCTATAGACAATCATTACCAGACTTGTATTTTTTTACTAAAAATTTATTTAAAACGAAAAATAAGAGGTTTACTTCTGCTACAGTTTTAAATTTAACTTAGACTTCTGTATAAAGGTTATGGTTTAAAATGAATTATGGTCTTTCAATATATTTAGTGGTACAGACTCAAACACTCTGAGTTTCTGTATGTTTTTGTAAGTCATTGAAAAACGTAAACTAAAAATGCCATATTTCTATGAAATACAGACTTTGAAAACAAAAATATGTACAATAGGCGAGTTTCGATCGCGATATTACATGGGGTTAATTGTGAAGCGGATGTAGATGGTGAAGCGAGTTTGATCGGAGTATTGAGGATAATCTGTAAATGATAGTCATTGCTTTATTGAAAATATGGATATGGATGAGTTCTTAAAAAAACTCGTTATCTCATTACCATTTTTGAGTTCACGCCAACAAGGGATTTCCGTGATATTAGAGAAAGAAGTTTGCTATTGCACTACGGAGGCTATTGTTTGTAATTTCCCGAAATTGTTGGTACGGTTTATTAAATGATAACATGTTACTTTTAACTACCTATCTAAATCTCTATTTTATTTTACTTTTCATAGACGAAACCTTTGCAACTAGCAGTTATTTTACAATTTAATATCACATCATCATGTATCAATGTGAGTCCCGAAATTCTCCGAAAGAGTTTCGTGCGCTACACTGCCTTACGAGTCTAATGACAGACTGCGGTTAGTTTCCCAGAAGATTAGTTTTGAAGCAGCTTGGCATACACAGAATTGCCAGAGAGAACTTACTTTATAACTGACTTTCGGTTCCAAAAAATAATGATTTTTTAATTATTGATGCCATATTTAAAAATAAAAATCGTTTGTCTAGCATTCATTTAACAAATACGAAACCTTAAGTACTTTTTAAAAAAGGTATTGAAAGGTAAATGTAATAATGACAGTAATTAATTCACAGCTTAGAAATATAAATTAAGAATACCAATAAAACAACTTTCGTTATAATCGTTATTGACAGTGTCGCTCAGCGTAACAATTAAATTTTAAAACTAATGACATCGTTATTACTTAATAAATATGATTATTTACTGCCTGTTGATTATTATGATTTTAATAAAATCAATTGCTCAATCTCCCGTTGGTAACGTCTAAAAGGATTTGCGGCGAAGGACGTTATCCTCGTTGATTTCCCTTCGCCACTGAACATCTTCATCGCATTTCTAAGAGGATTAAATATGGTACTTAATCATTATAATAATAACTTAGAAACGTTTTCAACGCTGCCCCATAATTTAAATTATAGCTAAAATATATTTTTGATGTAGAATACATTATTCTTAACGTATTTATTAGCGTTGTTACTCAAATATATGGTTATAAAGTATTTGATAAATCACTAAGAGGACATCCTCTTAGTGATTTATCAAATACTTTGTACTACTTTGTTTTAGATTTAAAATGCTATTTGTTGTCTATTTTATCACCATGATATCATTTATCCATTCTAGTAAGTAAATAGTATATCCCTAAATATAAATCCTAATAAATGAGAGACTAATATATGTATGTGATACAGTAATATATATGTGAGGCCATAATAACTTATTTATAATTCTGTTTATACAAATGTATATACGACAAAAATAAAATACAAATTTGTCTGAAATGCTTGTTTAAACTTGTGACAACTTTGACAATTTCTCATGTTTATATACCTTGTACAGCTTCGAAGTTTTTAAATCCAAGTTAAAGAAAAAAGTGTACAACTTTTAAAAGTAATCTTCGAAGCCATCGAAAAATGTTAAAGCCTGCAGGCTTTTGTATTTGTTTATACACAAAATTTGTAGAATATACGCGTATATTTCGGCAACACATTTTTATATCATATATATGAAATATTATTTACGGAAAGTTGTATTTGTTTATGAATATAGTAATGTGTGTTTATTACATAACGTATTTAGAAAATAAAAGTTATATATATTATACTTTAGTTAAAAATACTCTGTAGAATCAACTTTTAGTTAAAATTTTTATCAATTTATCTATTAATTATAATTAAGCTGTTTGTACAGTCTGGTAAATATATGTTATTGTTACATGACTGTATGGACAGCTTTTTGTTGAAACGTTTGTTATAATTACAGATATGCTGTAGTTGTAGTCTAAATGAAGTATAAAATTGATTACAATTTGTTTATTAAAATAAGCGGTAATGTAGTGCGGTAAATTCTAATAGGACATTTTTTTTTTAATATTTAGTACACAAAAATCTTTCTCTTTCTATTGTTTTCCTTAAACGCATGATAAAACAACTAAAATGTTGCATATATATTTGCTAATGTTTATGATAACTCGATTTGAGCGATTGTTATTGAACGGTTTAAACACATATTTATTATATATAAATAAATCAGTTTGACATAAAACACTAAAAGGATTTAATCTATAAACGATTTAGATAATTTAACCTTTGTATAATATTTCCATATGTCTTTTACAGATATTGTTGGGTGTATTTTATTTCGACTACTGAAAATTTGGTTTATATAACAAAAAAGTTTGCATCAAATGGTCTGAAATCAAGAATCTTCTAATACTCATATAAAACAAGATATACTTTTCGGCCATAATGTATAAAAAAAAACAATTTTCTTTAATTTTTGGAAATTAATTATTTTATGGCAGATTAATGAAAAGTAGTTGTTTCCCTAAGATTCAAATCATAAAAACAGTGAAATCCAATTAAAATCTAATTTGTACTTTTAATAAGGATATAGAATTTTAAACGTAAAAACTTCATGGGCGATAAAAAACGCTAAAATGTTTTTTTTTTAATGTTAAAGTTATGTTAAGAATGAATATTGTTTCAGTATAATAATGTAGATTACCACACCAATGAGTGCTAAAGATCGATAAATTTAAAAATACTTTTCATCCGTATATAAGATTTTTAATAAAAATATAACAATTAAGAAGCTAATCTATTTGACATTTGATTAGTATTTACTTTTTTATATTAATAATTTGATTTAAGGTAAAAATATACATGGTTTATAGAGATTTTGTCAAGGAATTTTACTATTTAGATTAGCTATTGTATGATTATGAAAAAAGATCAAAAATGTTTCTATTAATTTAGTCCACAAAAGCATTATTATGAAATTTCGTAACATTTTGAAAACAGAATAGGATTTTCAAATGAAACCTCCCAAAAATATTACTTTAAACGTTCTCTGTAGTTTAAAACTTTTGACAATAACTTTAGTAATTATTTCAAGCTTTATTAAAAGAAAACCGTGAATTATTTGTTTTGTAATCATTTTTCATCTGTATCAAATTATAAAGTAAGCGAAAGAAATGTGAAATTGAAGTTCACATCAGTTCAATTATTAACCACTTAAATGTTTGGTTTTGACAGCGAGTCTTCGATGGACACGGGTCATTTGCTCATCCCGTATCCGATTCAATAAATATCTATCGAAAATCAAGGACAATATTTCGTTTATCCCAAAATAAGTGCCGTAGGTGTCGAAAGCTTTAGATACTACAAAGGACACGACAACACCGGCTCTGCAATAAATAGTAATACGAATGAAGAAAGTAAATTTATGTTTCCTTTGTTTATTTGAACAGAATCAATGATTTTTCAAAATATGCTTTGAATCAGTGAAAGAATAAAATTACTAAGTATAAAATTAACTTAACTAAATTCTTTTATGTGTTAGCGATAATTAAATCAGGGCAATCTGTTTTCGCTAACGTTGTTAAAGAAATCGTAGAATTATTCACAACAATACAAAGGAAATTAATTCAAATTGTTAAGAACGTCAACAGTTGATTCAGAATAATTAATTAATTTTACTTTCTATTGTTGCCAATGCCATTTGTCGTGTTGTACAAGGACAGAGAGACAATGACTTTAACGAAGAGGGAATAGAGATTGCTTTAACCTAGACCGAAGAATGTTGTATTTGGTAATTCATTTATAAATCTATAAGTTAAAATAATAAAAAAAAGATTTAAATCTGACTGAATCAGAAATGTGTGAGTCAAAAAACTATAGTTTTCATTATCCCTATATTTAAGTATTGTTATAATTTGGTTCTAAATAGCATGGACCTACGAACTAATTATTATAGCGATACTATTGGCGTTAGGAATACGTTTTTTAGAACAAAAATTATTAAATGCATTTTAATCGGATATTACCAATTTTATTACTGTAGACATTAACAATTAAATTAACATTTTGCACCAAAGGTTAATTGCCGGACAAATAAATTTACATATTAACGAATACAATCGTCCCACAAATAGAGACTTTAGTAATTCATTATTATTTAATTATCAAACGAGGAATTAGACCGTAACTTAATTATATTATGATTATGCCACTAAAGTAATACCAGGGTAGTAGGTAGCAGTTATTAAGCTTTATTACAAAAGCGATATACGCTCAGTTTGTAAGTACATTGAAACTTCGCGTTATGCAACTATGTTTCAGCTTCCGGTGATGAAGCATCGTGATGAAATAGAAATGGTACAAAAACAACTGTTTTTGTGGTTACCTATATGACACCAATCCGCTCACATATACCTAGGTGGATAAAAGGTCTTGATTCCTTGCAAGGAAACGCGCAAGAGCGACTAGTCTTATCTTTTTTATGCTAAGCTTATCAAAAGATTTGTTCTAAATTAAATAACATGGTTATAAATACATAGTTTAAATTGGTACCCACTTAACGACTTAATCTTTTTTTTATAGATTTTATCGAAGTCAACTAATTGATTAACATGAAACTCTTTGAAAGAGAATAAATATAGTATTTGATCGAAATTCAATATTTTATGATCAAGTAATAATATGCCAGAAAGAAATCATGCTCACCATAGATTATTGCGTTTAAATATACAATAAATTCTGTGGAAACTGAATAAATCTCTTCTAACAAATAAAAGGCCAACGTCTGCTGATCTATAACGATGTCGGCCTTTCAATCGAAGCATTTATTGCGTTCGTTTTGTATTAGATATTACTGGATATTATTAAGTTAATAGAAAAATTATTCTTTCTAAATTTATTCTATTGAACTCAATATATAAATATAGTCGATATCAGTTTTGCTAAGTTTGTAGTGTCACAAAATAATTGAAAGCAAGTAAAGTTAGTTATAATTATTAACTTGAAAAGATGGCTTCCCTAGTCCATCATTCAATAGTCCAAGCTATGGAGCTGAATGTAGCTCAAAGAGCTAATATTAAAGAATACATCAAGATTGAAATGTTATTTTTAAAAATACATATGCAGGTGACATTTTGATTTTTCACATTCTAATTCCTTTATATACTTTCGGTTGTCAAACTTATAAAGATGCTGGTCTTCATTCATTTGCTATTCCTCTCCGCATAGTAAAAAATATTTTTGAAACAATCTGCTACCGCCAGGTTTCACGAAGACATGATTGTTTTTAAGAAAAGTGAGTAGTCTGTTTTCAAGTCTTTTTATTTTTAAATTCACTTTTTTGTGGTATTAAACAATACAATTTATCTTTGTTAGTAACAGTAGATAATGTTATAGTCAAGTATCAACTTCATCGATATATATGTACATTTGTGCTTTTTCTATACTCTTTTTTATTTGACGTGAAATGAACGCTCTTTATATCCTTTTTTACAACAAAGTATCGAGACGTGCATGATAATGTATCTAAATGGTGTTTGCTTTTATCTGCTTTCATTTTCGGGTACAAAGTAACTTTTTTAGTCATGGTATAAGAATGGAAATCTTTGAAATAATACCATGTCTTCTTGCAGGGTAATAAGATGAAGAGATTGGAGATTTTAACCCACTAATAATAGCTAATAAGCATCATCGAAACCATAATGTTCGGTGAATATGTTTAGTCTTAGACGTCACCTGTTATTTAACAATGAACGAGATAATGTTTGCAAAAATTGGTTAAAAAACACTGCAGTACTTATCAAGACCTGCTTAAAGTTAAAAGTTAATTTCTTGCGAGTAACTAACATTGCGGCTAGTAGAACTGGAGCGAAATAAATAAAAGCCATAACAAACTACATGAAACATCAATCCAGTTCCTCGCAGCCCTCATCCGCAACTGAGTCGACTTCCGATTTATTAATTTGTTACATGTTATAAAAAAAAATTAAACATTACTTAAATGTTGCATATAAAACAAAAATAGTACAGTCTCTAAGTCTGGTTTTCTCTTACAATATTAAAAATTAAGTGTGATTTTTTCATTTTACTCTAACATTAATGTGTTAGGCATAGAAGGCAACAGTTCGAACTAGACGACCTGGGCTATGCAACCCCCACTTTCCCCTTTTCGCTAAGAAAATAATTGAAACTAGTGTAAGTACTTATACAAGTATATTTCATGACATATTTATTATTTTAAAAAAGTATAAATCTTATGTATAAGTACCATATAAAAGTTTTTCATGTATTTATTTCATATGATTTTTGTTATACTGTTTAAAGGAATATTTATTGTAAAGTTATTTATACTTAGTGTTTTAGTTGAGAATATGGTTCATGAAAGCAAAACGATGAAGGCTCCGATATTGATTATGGATAGGAATATTAATATACGTCCAATGGCTGACTGATCTCTTCAAGTCATTATTAACCTACATCGACGTGTTACGTACTTCGACCTTAATTAACCGAGTGTGGACCCTGTTATGTACATATATTGCTTAAACTAAAAGGAATTTGATGTTACTTAATAAAAGTTATAAATAAAATACTAATAGACATATTCATTGTAGAAAGAAATTGTATAATATGTTGATAAAAAACCATTAGAATACTTTGAGGAATAATACAATAAATCTAGAGCCCAATTTTTTACTAATATAATACATTACGATCAATATTCATGTGATCTATAGAAAGAAAAAGCTCGGTGGATTTTTCAAATTTTAGGTAAGTACAACCTTTTAATCAAAGCTCTTCTATGCATGTAATGACGAAATCATGTTAAAGAGATTGAAGTAAATACATTTTTCTCACATATTCATACACAAAACAACATAAATTCATTTTTATTCACAACTATTGCATAGTTCTTATTAAGCATATCGCGAATATAATAAAGAGAATTTTAGTTCTTATTTGGATTATAGAAACAATAAAACGAAGGAATGGTTTCCTTTTAGTATAACCGAATAATCCACTTAATAGACACATATATATGTACCATAATCGTAACATAAAATGTAAAGTTTACAAACAGTTTCTAGCGAATTTAAGGGTAAGGGATTATAAATGGTAGATTAATTTTGATGTTATTTAAGATTTATTTCATTATTAATGATCTATAATAGGTCAACTATATACAAAAATAAACGGTGAGTGTATTAGGAAGGACTTACTCTCATATTATGTCTAATAATACAAATGAATGTATTATATTAATTGATATATAATATTTTTCAGAAATTTTATTATGAAAGTTACTTGCCGACAAGCTTGCCGACATTTCTGTTCAAAAAAAATTATCATTAGATAGCCTTTAGCAGTTTGTTACTTGTAAATTTTGTTGCACACAATTTTTTATCTTTCTTTTAACTCTATGTTTTATTATCAAAACAATGTTCGTGTGAACTTTTACTGTGGCTAAAACAGGATAAAATACATTTTAAAAGAAATTTAAAGGCTTTTTCGTATTTCCGTTCCAGTTTATTCTAAATAAATTCTACTTCCCAAATTTTGAATTTTCTTGCGATCGAGAAAAATAACTTAAAATATTATTGTCTTAACAACGGGACAACTTGGCGGGCATATTTCGGCTCAGTAATTTCAGAGATCTGCAATACAACAGAAGTTCAAATAATTTGTCATGATACCAATTTTAAAAAATGTAAAGTAACATTAAACATTTTGATCTGTAGAAATACAATAGTATTAAAAAACGAAAAACATTCTACTTGTAATATAATAAAAATTTTACTCTGTACCTACTTATAATTATTTAAAAAACAAATTGCTAATTGAAAGGAGAAATAGGGAAATGATAATATTTCGAAAATAAATCGCAAAATTCACAAAGTCTTGTAATCAGCAATTCTATAAATGGATAAAGAGGTGGAATACTTAACATTAATTACAATCTCATTACACTTTGTACAGCAGACCTCCATTTCCTGCCTTTCAAGAATTGTGGGCGCTGACGGTTATGCGTTATATTTTTTAACATTATAATTGTTCTCAGACTAAGACTTAGGTTTAAAATATGCTTACATACAAAACAAGTGTCGAAAATTAGATTCAGATGATTACAAAAGAATTTAAATAACAGAAATAGATGATGTGAAGTTTAAATAGAATGATTGATGAGAACGCATCTGTTGCTACTAAAATAATACGTTATTTGATTGATTATTAGAAATGCACACAATACTTTTGTTAGGTCTCTAGGAGAGCGTCTAGGTAGGTGCCTCCGCAGTTCTTATTGCAACCGACAAACAGTAATGTGCAAACATTACAGTGTTTGGTTTGAAGGGCGTTATAAGCTAGTGAAATTACTAAGGGAACGCGACTTAATACTTTATGTCTCGAGGTGATGACCGGCTATGTAGTGTAGTGTACACCATCTTTAGTGCCACGATGTTATGGGTAAGAGTATGACTTACCATCAAATGAACACACTTAAAAAAAAACTCATTATATGTTTTACTCTATATTGTTAATAATCTCTTAACCTTTGGGTCATTTTTAAAGCATCGAAGTCTTGACTCGTAACCCTCGGACCGTTCTTTTCAATGTAAGTGGGGACAAAGAACAACTTCAACGGCACTACAAAATACTTCACACAACGCTGCTCTCATTGTGAGTTTTTGACGTTTTGCTCATATTTCTTTTGTTGTATTAAGTTATAATTAAAAAGAATCAACGATACTATACATAACAGTAAAAAGATGAATAAGAACACCCTTTGATTTTTTATACGGGTAAAGTAAATCAAGATGAAAACAAGTAAATAATTTAATATTACGAATATCAAAATTTCTTTCATCAAACTCGCAGCTTTCTCGTAAAATATTATCTGTTGTCGAGTATACGTTGATAGATATATTTAACGTGATTCAATATGTCAAATATTTTCATATTTTCTTTCTTTTTCCAGCAAAAAACGTTGAAGGCAACGTTTATATTTGTGAAATACATTATGACCTTTGAAAAACAACAATAACTTTCTTTTGATACTGTAGGTTAAAAATATAAACTAAATAACAGTTTTAGGAGCTAAAGATTTATGTTTCATTAAATAAATGTCATACATAACCTAATTTTGAATAAAATATCCGATTAGTGATAGTTTTTTATATTTACGACGAGATTGTAGATAGCGAAGACGCGTGCAGAGATTGTTTTGACTCTTCCATGTTGAATACCGAAGTAGACCAATGATGTTTTGGTGGAAAATTAACAACATTATGATGGCAACCATGTAAGTTAAAAAAGACAATCAATGTCTACAATCTATAACTTTCTTTATCTTTAATTGTATCCGAAATCTCCCTTTTTATAATAAGTTTGATCATAGCGCCATAGAGAAATCAAGAAATAACAATATTTTCAATAAACATTTTATTTAGATTCTTTACATTTTTGTATCGATCAATTGATTAGATTGACAAGATATTCATCTAATAGTAAGTGATACATTTGCCCATAATTACGTGATGCTGGTTATGATGGTATACACAGCACTTTTCGCTTCGAGACTTAAGGTGTTAATTCTCGTTACCCCACTATTTACACTAGCTACCCTACTTAACGAAACACAGTAATGTTTGGCGGCTGCAATAGGAACTGTTTATAGTTCGTCTCTGGAAACAGAGTCTCTCCACCTGTGAAAAGTGTAAATGCAAACGTTACGGCCCATTATTATATCGTATAGAGACACCTTATTATTTACTTGTTTTTATTTTAGAATCTTCTTTTATTTCTTTATAACTTCTAATAGACTAGCACATACTTTTTGTTTTTAACTTCAAGAAAACTCAGGTTAGACAAAATAAAAGACACCTTCAGTGGTTCAGTCATGCTTCATATTACAAGACGAGTCATAAAATTTCCTTTCAGACAACCTTTTAACGAAACAGGCGCGGTAATAAATCACTTTTTTATTAATAAAATAGCACCACCTCAGTTGCCGATCGATAACTTCATTATTCGATAAAAAGCTTTATCAGATTTTCTATTATGTAAACATATAATAATATATGGTAGTTCATGAAAAAATAGCTCTTTTATACAGACGATATTAATAGTAATCAACGAACGAAAGTTCTATCATAAATATTTAAAATTTATGTCGATTTATAGCAAGATCTAAATAGACGTTTACACGAAAAAGCTCTTGAAACATTAATTATTAAAACAGGCTCGAGTTTACCGATCTCGGATCCGAAGCGAAAATAAATATCTCTTGATCGGTCAATATTTATTTAATCAAAATAGCGACCGCAAACTTATTATTAATATAATATTTTTTAATTATATTAATTATTTCATAAATTACTATCTATATGTTTTTCACATAGCTTACCAAATGGAATTAATTAATATTTATTAAAGGTATTACTTATATTCATTTATATTCCATTTAAATATTCGCTTTTATAATATGTGATAAAGAAAGGCTGCGCTTTCGTTGGGATAGTTAACTCAATTTAAAACTAAAACAAACAAAAAACAATGTTTCTTAGTAAACCTTATTACAGTAAGTTATCTTTAACTTACATGAAACTTTTTATCATCTATTAAATTCTCAACTTTCAAGCTTCGTATAAAATTTTCATAAATGATAAAATAATTTTAGTGATAAGACATGAAAATTCCAACTCAAATATTTTATTTAATTAACTTAATTAAAAAAGTGCCAACTATCATTAAGATAAAATTAGACATTACAAGTCCCGCATAGAAAAGATTTTAGAGATAGTTGTGAAGGTAAATGCAATTTTATAATTGAGTAAATTATCGACAAAATTAAAAAAATATCTAAAATATCTTAACTAGTTTCTGTTTCGTTATATTTTAAAGGACATACAAGACATTAAAAATCGTAGGAAGCTTCAATAGCAATTAGCAAGTCTAAAGCATTTTATATGTGCTTTTTTAAAGAAAACGATAAATTTTAATAAAGTGTCAATATTCCTTTGAAGAGTAATATTTTGTACTAAAATTAAATATCTCATGACATAAAAGATCCTGTTGATGAGATTCAGAGAACACTTTTCATGGAGCCAATATTGAATTTACGTAAACCAATTCTGAGGCATTAATTCTGTACATATCTCCCGGTATCCATCGAAAGTGACTCTCATTTTAGTATTTTATTCCAAGGTCTATGTAATAAAGTTGCAGAGACATCGTTTACCTATATCGTTTTCTAGAAATTCCATCCGTAGTTAAGATACAATCTGATAAAAAAACTAAAACAGATTTAAAAGCTATCTGCTTATTTCTGTATTACCACATCAAGTAAAAAGCAATTAATGATTTGATAAGAAATTTTGGTTTTGATATAGCTAATCACCCTAGTCCTAATTGAGGATTCCTTATAATAATAACGATCCAATCCATTTGCAGTTACTTAGTCTTTGGTGCCGGATTCCATCTAGGCATGTACCACAGCAGCTCCTATTTCTACTGACTAAAAGTAAAATTAAAACATTAGTGTGTTCCGGTTTGAAGCAAGCGGTAAATGAGTGCAATGTGGTGCTGTGTATACCATTTTAACACAAAGTAGTAAGGCAAGAGTATCACTTGTCATTGTATCACTAGAACGCCTTGCTGATCCTGTCACTTTGTTGAATAAAAAAAAAATAATATTTTGCATACCGTTCTTAACATGTTAGCCCTTTCAGTTATAACAGACCTCGCACTGGGAAATAGGTTAGCTATCAATAACAGATTTAGGGTCGCACCTTGACCCACTGCACTTGCCTACACTGTGGCTTAGATATGTAAACACATTACCGGCTGCAACCGTAAATCGTAATTGAGTGTCCGCCGCGATGGAATTTAATAACGACATCACGAGAGATCTTAACTCAAAACTATTCATTCCCGACCTTCACATGAGAGTAATATTATTTCTTATTCGACGAGTCGAATAGATGAACAAGACATTCGCCGAATACATATACAATAACATTGTGGTACTAGTTAAGATAGTACATTGTGCTCGTCGCTTTGAGATAAGGCGTTAAGTATCGTTACCCCAGTAATTTCACTAGCATATTATTATTTTGTACCTACCTAGACGGTAACAGTAACGTACCTACTACCAGTAAAAGAGTTATGTTTAGAGTGAAAGTGTTTTAAATGATATTAACGAATGTTTTTTAATTTATAAATGAATGGTAATTGTAAATATGATATAAAATGTGTTTTATGATAATTTTATCTTACAATGTTTAAAGTGTTTATTAGATCGGTTCGATGGTTTCTGTGAAGTACTTCGTCGGTTTATGGTATTCAAAATATTAGCAAGGTATATAAATAAACGAGACCATTTCCAATATAACACCTGAATCCGTGCAATCCTCAGATTATTGAAAAATGATCCCCGAGCGATTCCACGAAATGGTACGCGATTTGGCGTTACCGCATAAATCTTTTTAGTACGAACTCGATACCCTTTTAAAATGATGCAAAATCCTTTATAGAAGTGAAATAAATAATTTTCTACCATTACCCTCATAACGGCATTAACAGGGTTTTGCGAATACATTACAATGATTTATATTCAATATTAAAATTTTTGTAGGCAAATTAATTTTTACTAAAGTTTTATTTCACTACATTATGAATCTGCTCTAAAAATTAGGTTTCATAGAGTATGAATTAAATTTTTCCAAAAGTTAAAAAAAAATTCAATAAAATAATTATTTTTAAAACATGGTAACATTTTTCAAGCCAATATTGAAATTTAATATGTATGTCTTATTTACTTAAGCTTCCTATTTCATCATGATTCTAATTCCGTCGTCAAGTTATTAGGTCTCGGGGAAGCAATTTTTCAATTTGAAGCTACAAATTATTTTGTGGAAATGTATAAAAAAATATGTCTTTGCTATATATGCATAATATAGTTTTACATGTAATTGTTTATATGCCATTCTTTTATTCCTTGCTGTTATATATTGGACTTCCATATAGGCTTACTCTCTCACTATGGTTAGTTGGAAGAAAACTCAAAGTGAGTTAAGCTCGCCTGTACAATTTTATTTCCGTGCAGTCATTATTTGGTGATATATTACATGTATGTGAGAACGAGAAAAATAAAATAATAAAGTACTATGTCTTTTAACCAATGACAAAAAAGTTGTTTTCAACATTTCATGCAATTTTTGTCCGGATAGGACAATACAGAGTTTTATATGGATGCCCGACTTCTTTTATACATGCTCTTAATTATTTATATAAAAAAATGTTTTTTTAAGTATTCTAGTTATTATAAACATAATGTAAAGTATAAAACAAATATTTACAGTGTATTTCAGAGTACAGTACATGTGATAAAAGTGACTTGTAAATCCATATCCATGTCTTAGGAAAACGAAAGGTTGATGTAGTTGGTAAAGAAATGATAAAGACATTAGTATTGAATCAATTAACAGAAAATAAGAAAAATGTTTTTAGAAATAAAATTAGTCAGATTTGATGCAATTTTTTTTAAAACAACTATTTTTAAAGCATACTTTAAGTTTTGACTCAGATAAAAAAGCAAACTAATGAGTGAAAGATTTACTCATACTTACCTTATATTTTACTTTATTTAAATCTTTTATTATTTTGTTCGTTGTACACAGGACAATAATTTATTTTAGAGTTTTTCGAAAAAGAGCAGTAACTTTTTATGTAACTTTCCAAAAGAGCGGTTATATATGCCAAACGTGGCAGTAACATAATTTAAGGTTACTAGTATTCAGTCCTGGACTAAATCGATTAGTTTACTGTATGTAGGAAATGAATAATATATTGTATAAAATACTTCAGTTCTAGTACTCTATACTTTGCTATAGTAGGTCAAAGACACAACAATTGTTGTTATGTATATACGTGGTTTCATAAATCGGTACTTAATTAATGTTTATATTAAGGAGTTTGCGGTTTCAGCGCCGCATGAATATTCATTAATATTATTGAGACAAGCTACGTAAACTTTGTTATCTATTGCATTTTAAATAGATATTATAGCCTGATAATGTTAAAGAAATATTGAATAATAGAAGACTAGATTTTTCATGCTTATTAACTCAGCTCTAGAGCTCTAAACCTAGGTATACAGGAACTTTATGTATAACGTGTGTATATCAAAGAGTTTATAGTACAGTTTTAATTGAAAAAATAAAGTATGCGCCATAAATATAATTGAGATTCAAAGAAAGTAGCAGAACACTCCATTTTTTTTTTATTTAAAATACAAGAAAGGCTTCAGACAATCATAATAACCTTTTAGTAAAAGTAGTGTTAATAATTAAGAGATTACTTCATAAAGTTTAATATTTTTTGTAATAATAAAGTGTTTTCTGGAGCTGAAAACAATAGCCGATATTAAAATAAAATAATTGCAAAATGTAAAATAATAAAACAGATAAAAATCTCCATAGATAATGAAATTCTTTTCTTCAAGATACTTAATAAAGTTAGAAATAACGTATACTCGTAAAGTTTTTTGCTACTTCATAAAGAAACAATTAGTATACAAGCATTATATTGTTTATATGTATTTTGAAATAACTCGAAATATGCTAATACTCAAATAGCGATGTAAAAACTTCTTGGAATTTCTCTAGGCGAAGTGTATAAATAAGAAATATTCTTAAACACACACCAGTTAAAGTTTATTCTTTAATAAACAGAATCTGAAACAAAATTAACATTTTATAAATACTACCTAAAATACATTTCTTTGTATAAACTTCCAGCTAATAATTTTTCTGCGTTTCAGAGTAATAAAGTTCTAAAATCCTACGATAGATAGATTTCTTGGAGACATTGTGAGTCTTTTCTATCGGGCTTTGATATTGATTGATATTAGTTTTTACTTTAAAATGTAACTAAAAGGTGGGATAAGCTTTTAATCAGAAAAGACTTGTACTATATCAAAGCTTGGGAGTATGTCGTAAAGCTTTGGGTTTATCGTGTAATGTTAACTATTAAAAGTACTTTTATTGCCCTTCCAGCGCAGAAGTATTCAATTCACAATTTCCACAAAAGACGACATAGCTTTAAGGGTTACTAATATTTAAACTCTGTACCTCTATGACGTCATTCATACTATGGATTAATTAATAAACAAATTTTACTATATCAACCTTATGAAGAAAGTACGGAATTCTCTATTAAATCCTGTGAATACTTAATATTTACTTTGATTACAGTGTATCAGCAGCTGTCGATATGATATCAAAGTCTATTGTTCATGTTTTGTATAGGTGGAATTTATGAAAGTCAATAAGTAAATTATCGAGGCAAGAGCTATAGGACAGAAGCACTCTTCTCCAATATTTGCTCAGACCCACATCAAAGTTATTGATCGAGGATTGCTAAGTCAACTTATCGGCTATATTGCTTTAAAGATAGCAAACACCTTTGTTTTCAATTTTAAATTCAGGTAGTTACATTAATAAATAAATATATATTATAAGAAATCAGAACATATTTTTTTGGGTAATTTAAACTAATAAAATAAGATTTAACATTTGTCGTGAGCGAGTATTTTTAAATCGATTATTATGATTAATCCCGTATGAGAAACTGGTTAAAAGAATATTACGACCGCGACTATTTCCTCAACATATCTTAATAGATTCCTTAGTGGTATAAACTCTTGGAAATCAGCTTTATCTATACATATTACCAAGTTACTACGCCTGTGAACATGCAGGGTAATCTAAAAAATTAAGGTAAAAATGGAAATTAATTTAAACAGGAATGTTGCCTTAAGTAAAGCACAAATCAATAGGTAATCGGCTGGACGGTTACCGACAGACATAAAATAAAGGCCGAATTAGTTATATTGGATAAGATATTTGTTACAGTTTTCCTATTTTTATATTCCTTTAACAAATTCTTTTTGTAAGTTAAGTTAATTAATAGAAATACCGCCACATTATTTAAAAATAAATCTCTTTTTACGCGGTTTCTCAGAAAGTCTTTTTATAAACAATCCCTATTCATTACAATAATTTCAATTCAGCGTACTAAGAAAAGTAAATATATAAATGAGTTGTATTTAATTAAAACTTGAAAACATCATTAAGATGGATACTTGTTCTGAGAATGACCCATGAAAGGTTTCATATAAACGTCAATCACCAGCCGAAGTTGTGCTCCGTTTGAAGTACTCTTTCTCGATGTTTTCGATGACCCTTGTCAAAATCATTGTTTGGGTACCGCTGGAGGAAAACTCGATATCCTCACAAATTATCGTTGATCTTTTAGCGACTACATCATTTTGTCACTACCACATAGGCACGAGCTTCAATAAGTTATCTTATAGTTTTTTATTCAATTTTCAGAAATATTTTGTACTTACGTAATACGTAATGGTGGCGGAGACTTTCTGTAGGATTAATTACATGTAAAAGAAACATCATATTTTATTTGCCTTTAAATTTCCGGTAAAAGTTTTCTCTTTGATAATAGGTAAAGCAATCAATGAATAACTTTCCTAAAATTAGTCTCAAATAAACAGACTTTAAGCGTTGTTGCAGGAATAATCAGCAGATAATATAATTAGATTTATTAAAATCCTTGAGCAGAATCTTGTGTATTGATTTAATTAGCGACTACATTGCAAGTAAATTGAAGGTATTTTAAGACAGATACGATGAAACCTTTCTTAAAGGTCAGAAACATCACTGTAATTCTCCAAGTTTACTATCACATAAACCACTTGAATTGTTTGCAGAGCTTCTATTTAAAATATAACCTATTCCAGACTTTAATTTTTATTTTAATATTAATAGATTTGTTTACTCATTCTAAGTATGTTTTAGTTTATGTCTGCTGACTATTTATTTTTTACTCCTTTTGAATATCGTCACCGTATTAAGACCGAACTATTAAATTAAAAATATGATTCAGATGATGGAGATATATTTCTCCTTAATTCAGATTGTGGAAAGTTATAATGAAGCTGTAGAAAATTCATGTCCAGAATATTTTAAGTTTCATATGTAAGTAACATATGTATGTTAATATGTATAGCTAGCTAGGCTGTTAAGAAAAACTTTTAACAACCACTTTACTGGCTTTGGAACTAAACCTGAGACCTCGGTGTTGTTAGGCAAGCAGTTAGCTTGCTCACCTGAGAGTTAAATGTAAGTGTTAGCTAATTTATATTACTTAGCACAATAAAAAATACTAAGTAATAAATATTAATATACCATGTAGTTTTCCACACATTAGAAGCCTTCTGAAGGAGTCTCACTTGTTTCAATGGTGTAATTAAGTGTACAGTTACCATTTACTTATCGCAATATGTTACAAACTCTCTTACTTGATGTCGGATGTAGAAAACTTCAAAGGATCTTTAGATTTATTACGCTTTAGAACAACTTTCCACTGCCGAAGGATTTAAGAACCTTTTGGAGTATTTACATGTTTAAGTGTAATAAAATATTGAAAGCGCTATTGACACGAAGCAAAAGATTTTTTTTGAATTGTAATAAAATGAAATAACATTTGAGAATAGAAAATTAAACAATTCCATTTAAACTAAAATAATTTTATTCTTTATAATGGGACCTAATTGAATTCAATCCTATTAAAAAACACAGAAAGAAAGAAAGTTACAAAACCCAGGATTTTTTGGATTATACTGATGATATATCTTTGATGCTGGAAAGCAGTAATTTATACCACCGCACAGTATACAAGTATTGTAGTGTAAAAATTCTCTATAGGAGCTAATTTGTTATCTAGCTAAGGACAAACAAAAGTTCTTTTACCGTTTTACTTAAAGTTTTATATGGGTGTTATTGAAATCTAAACAAAGAACTTCATCTTATTTGTATCTAGTCAGGAGATCGCTACTGAAGGAAAACTAATAAATGTGAAAACTTGTTTAAATATTTTTTTTGTATTAAATATATTTTAAAATAGAAATGAGTTTCATGGGTCATGAGGTCATGACCCATGAGGCCATGAGGTCAATGGAAGTAATCATCGGCGCGAATACCAAATGATTCTTAAAAAAGAGCATAAATTTTAATGTTTCTTTACGTAATTCGAATTTTTCTTTTATTCTTTGTGAAAGTTCTTTATAAAGAATGAAGAAAAATTTCTAACTTTGCAAAAAAAATCTAAATGTAAGTATAAAGGATTTACTGCTTAACCATTATTCAGCTAAGATTTAAACAAAAACTCCTCTATTCTTTTTATTACATATTTTATAGACATTTACATAGTAAAACAATTTTCTTAAATTTTAAAAACCTTTTAAATAAGCTATTTAAAACAGGCCTTCATAGATTCAAAAATGTTAAACTTTTAAGTATGTCCTATCTATATCTTTTATTATGTTATTAAATATCTTGAACAGATTTACGTTTACTAGTACTATATAATATAAAAAGACACATTAAACAAATATATAGAAATATTACATTACTATTTAAAAAAAATAACAAGAAATTGAGGTTTACTAAATATGGGTATTATATAAAAGTACTTTTTCCATTCCTTTCCAAGAAAGTGGATTACTGAAAAAAGAAGCCAAAATTTATTACATCATACAATTCTCGTATATAATAAGACAGGAGGCCTAATGATTACTTCGCTATTTCCCTAACATATATTGAGTTCATTACATTGTTTAGTATACAAAACATCAATATTTAAGTAAAACGAGTTGTATCATTGTTTTTTATTATATATGTAGTACTGGTTAGTTACTGCATAGCGCTAACTTTTAAAAAGAAGAAGAAAAAGATTGAGGTGTGACGCAACGGCGTTGCTATCTCTTTTATATTTTTATATTAACATTAAGGGGTTCGAAAATGGCGGTCATTTGACACAGACGAAAATATCCTTTGATAATGTTTTATACAGGATTTACTGTACTACGTGCTATATATTTGTGACGACTTTCGTTTTACGAATGAAAAATCGTCGCCAAAGTTCTGGATTCTCTTTCATATTAGCAGAATTTCACTTTTATACC
>DWLS01000426.1:0-30811 GCA_018246255.1 Pachliopta kotzebuea | reverse complement strand
CCAAAATTGGGGCCGAAACCAACGCAAACCCCCCAAAAAAAAAAAAAAAAAAGCATTTATTGATATTAGACATGTAGTTATGTTCATGTAACATAAATAAATTTAATATCAATTGTTTGTGTTATCATTTTAATACTGGAAAAGATTTGTTACATAGTTTTTTCATACATTTTTAATATTTCTGTATTGCCGAAGTTCACGAAATCGTTAAAAAAATCTTTAGATTGACGAGGTCTTTCAATTTCTAGCCAAAGTAACATGTAGCGGTTATTTTAACAGAATTCATAGCATTCAAAATTATTAAGAAATAAATTGCATTATAATTCCCCCAAATCCTTGTCCCTCGTCTCTCTCTTATATTATATAATTTATATATGTCGTGACCGTAATCATCAACTTCATCCGAAAAAAAAGCATTATAATTCTATTAGTAATTACTCTAGTTACATTATTGTAACATTTATCATAGATTATTAAAAATAGCTTCTAAAAAAATACTTAAATCTATTCACCGAAACAATTACATTCATTTATGTTCATGGTTATTATTTTAAAGGAAACATTAAAATGTTATCCGCTATTGTTAAACATTAGCAACATTCATATTTGACACTTGACACATGATGAAGTACACAGTTTAATAGTCTGAAGTTAAATTAGATTTATTTCATTATACTATTTAAATATATAATATATTTTAATTTCAAAAACTTACTTCTTGTTAAACAAAGGTTACTAAAAAGATTTAATAATTTGTGGCCCAGTAATAAAAGTACAAAATGTAACTATTTTATCTTATGTATAGCTATTAGGAATCTTTTTAATTAAGTAGTGATTTTGAGATATTTTGAACTTTAATAATCTGAATAACTTTTAGATGCAACTAAGTATTGACCCCAGACGTGCTGACCGCGAACGTCGTTACAAACCTCCTCCACCTTCTTCAGCTCCAGCAGAAGACCTCACTACAGATTATATGAATATCCTTGGTATGTATCATATAAGATATTGAAGATGTATTTTTAGCAAAGTAGTCCCTAATGTAAAAAAAGCCTAATAAGAGAATTAAGATGTAGAAATGGAAAAAAAAATCATAAATGTTGGTGTTTGATTCATAAGATGTGGTAATAACTAAATAGTGATATTTCAGGAATGGTGTTCTCTATGTGTGGGTTAATGATGAGGCTTAAATGGTGTGCATGGACTGCTGTATTTTGCTCTAGCATCAGTTTTGCTAATTCAAGAGTATCTGATGATACAAAACAGGTATAAATTGTTATATTTTGTTTGTATATTTCATTTTCTAATAAATTTTTTGTGCACATTTATTTTACTCAATACTTATCCATATTATTTTGAAATATTAATGTCATGTGATATAAAATTTAAAATATATAGATATTTAACAAGAAAAACACTTTATATACATTTGGAGCCTTTCCATTTTATTATAAAAATTTGTGTTAAAAAAATATGTTCCTTCCTTCTTCGCTTCCCGATAATATTAATATTTTTTTACAGATTGTTAGTTCATTCATGCTGTCAATATCTTCTGTGGTCATGTCCTACTTACAAAATCCGGCACCAATGTCCCCACCATGGACTGCTCTAACAACATAATTAAATAAAATATTAAATGAATATTTCTTACACAAAAGGTTATTTCATTTAGATCTGAATAACAAAAACTTCACGTAACATACCTTATCTGAAAGTTAAAAAGCTTTTCTACATTTGATTTTTTATTTAAAATTTTGGCACACAAAATAATGGGCTTAATGCCAATGGGCATTCACTCTCCATTTACTTCAGCTTTGGGCAAAGAATAAAAGTAAAGGTAAACTCCTGTATCTAGGATAATATTAAATATGATATATAGCAAAAAATATGGTACATACTGATACAGTTAGTACATATAATGCGAGACTAATATATATGTACACACATCCATATCAATCATAGCTCAGAAAAAGAAAGACAAAAAATTTCATAGTGACATGTAGTATTGCCCCTCTAATCACTTAAATAAAGTCTTACTATAAGCTAACAGAATGAGGAGTTTTTTTATTTGATGTGATGAGCAAGGCATTCACCTTATCGTAAGTGATATGCCTGCCCATAACAAAGTGGCACTGGTTAAGATGACATACACAGTCCCACTTTGCACTCTTCCCTTTGAGATGTAAAATACCCTAGTAATTTCACTACCAACAGCACCTTTCAAACCCAAACACAGTAATTTTTGCACCTTACTATTGCACATTATTATAGGAATGAATGAATTGTAAAGGAAACTGGTAGCAGAAATGATAATAAGGCTTATTAAATAAATGCATTGTGCATTTACCTTTCCTAGTTTGAAAGATCTTGAGTGTGTTTTATAAAAGTAAATCATACTCAACCATTGTCAAATAATTACGACATTCGAAGGACCGTAAATCTTTTGGCTTCAGTTCAATATATATTAGAAGTCCTGACGCGTTTGATTTTTAAACTATATGATAAAATTAAGTCTGCGGTAGTATAATGTACTGATGGTCACACGCACAGGTAATTGAGATATAATTGAAAAAGAAATACTCAGTTAAAATATTATTTGTATTAGTCGTATAATTTATGAGACTTATAATCTAAGTAATTTAAACAATCCCGATTTCACTGTCTAAATTGTAAGATTATTGAAGCTTACTACTATAAATCGTTCTGTCTCCTCGATTCTAGCTTGTTGGTTGACGGATGTTGTATGTAAAGATACAGGAATGCTACTGTTCTTTTTATTAAATTTATTGACTGATTATTTTATCAGGCCCCACAAATAAAGTTTACTGCTTCTTACAAGCATTACAGTCGCAACCTTTAAATTATGAACGCTTCTTTTTACGTCAATTTAATAAATTTATGTAGTCGTAAATAGTAGATAGAAAAAGGTTTCTCGATTTAATTAAATAATTTTGCAGCTATTTTTAGCTAAACAATGCTTAAATTCATTACCTAAAAAAATGATTTAAAAAAGTTATGTATTACATAAATACTGGAATACATTATAATTGTAAATTATACAAGGGGAACCCGATTATTTTTTATGATTTATTTAATTGTAAATAATAAATTCTTATGTTATTCTATAATACTAATTTACTGAGGAAAACGTCAATTATTATAATGGAAACATTAATTGAATTTTAGTCATAGATAATAAATCATTTATATGATTTCCTTCCAGCTGTAATATGTTGTAATTTTGTTCGTATATTGTGAAGTGGCGTTTAAGATTATAAACACGAAAGTTAAAATATTTAGTTTATAGTTATTAGTAAGTGTACCGGCATTTTAAGGTTTTTGACAGGTAATGGATTTTATAGGTTATCAACTATATTCCCAATATACCTCCTAAAAATATATTAATCCACGTGTGTAAAACAATAAATTTGAAACGATGAACCATAACAAAAAAAACATGTTCTATATATTTTTTTATATCCATTATGAGAGAACGATAGATAATCATCCTAACTTATATTTTATGAAAATATCTATTTAAAACTACATCAGGGTAATAATAAGGATAAAGAGGTTTTAATTTTTAATTTAAAGAAGCAGACTTTTTTTACAGAATGGCTCCTAAAAAAGTAGAAGAACCTGAAAAAAAACCTCTTATTGGACGAGTTGGTACTAATCTCAAAGTGGGTATTGTTGGTGTGCCTAATGTTGGAAAGTCTACATTCTTCAATGTACTTACAAAAAGTCAAGCAGCTGCAGAGAATTTTCCCTTTTGCACCATTGATCCTAATGAAAATAAGTATACTTTCATATATTACTTATTTCTTTTTTAAGATTAATGCCTTTACGATTTGGATTACAAGTTAATATAATTCTCGGTTATTTGGACTACAAGTTATTATAATTATCAACAGATAATTGACATAGTTGTCCTTTTATTGGATTCTAAGAAAATGTTCACGTAATAAAATGTTCATATAATAACTTAGGAAAAAAGTACAATACATACAACAATACTTATAAGACTTTTTTAATAAGCACAAGTGTTGTGAATTAAACAAGGGCTAAATAAAACTTGTTGTATTTGTAAATAATTGATATAAGCATAAGTATTTTTTTAGAACAGATCAATAACAATTTAAAAAATAGTCAAAATATGTCTATGAAAACTTTTTCTAATCCTTTTATTTATTGTTTGTCAAAGTTTGACAATTCTGATTAGAATAGTAATTTTGAAAAATTATTACTATTAATTCAAGATGAAAGTTGATAATAACAATCCAAAGTTAAAACTTGTAGACAAGTACAATATTCAAAATATTATACCAAATAAAATTGTGACTTACTCTGGAAATTTGGATTTAATAAAATGGAACACAAATAAAGACAAAGATGTTAATAACAGGCCTTTGGCTGCAGCAGTATTAGGTTTAAATAATACAGCAGCTCCTCTGCCCAATGATCTACATTTCTGTCACACCTGGACTGATATTGATTCTCAAGAATTATATTTGAACTCCAAACCTATATGTTATTTAATCTTAGGTAAGCCAGGTACTGGAGCTTACTCCCTAGGAGAAAGTATGGCTAAAAAGTTAAATCTTATTCACTTAAGCCCAAAAAATGTTATAGTAGATGAAATAGAACATGGTAGTGTTACCGGAAAATGCCTTGATTTTAACATGAGACATAACAATATTTGTAAATATGATAGCATTATCGAAATCATGAAAGTGAAATTAGAATCTCCTGTAATACAACATAGAGGTTATGTAATATCTGGACTTCCATTAGTAACATCAAATACAAAAATGCAATACTTTAATAAGAGCTTACATGAAGAAGAGTCTATATTAATTGCAGAAGATTTCTGTAATGATTTAATGACAAATGTGTATAAAAAGAAAGGAAAAAAAAAATTACATGGTACTTCTTCCAAAGCTAGTGACATTATGATGGAAACTGAAAGTGATGTGGAAGAAGAACAAGAACAAGAATTAGAAGCGGAGGAGGCTACAGAACAAATTGTTGCACTACCTAAGTTTATTTTAGATCCTTGTTCAGGTATAATATTACTAAAAAAATCCTTTTTGAATTCGAGGCAAACTGTGTTACTTCATCAATGTCAAGAGCTGTTTAATTGTTCATTGAAACCCGATATTATTATTTTTATTACATGCCCAGATCATGATGCAATAACAAAAAAAAATCATAAATATTTTAACTATGGAGCTTCTTCAAACCCCATGGGCAGCTATCCATTTCTTATAAGAAATGAAACTGATATAAGATGGCCTAGTAAATATATTGTTTTTGACAGTGTAATAAACACTTTGGACAACAGTTTACTAAACCGTAAATATTGTTGTAGATTACCAATTAACTTTAATTCTGACTCTACAAATCAGATGTGTAATTATAAGACAGATGTTAGACCATACTTGGACAAGAAAATAAGAGAATTTCCATCAAAATTTTTTCTTAAATTAGATGGCCGCAACCCTTCTCATGAAGTGCTTAACTTGTTATTAGATAAACTTTTATTATTACCTGTTAAACCTATTTTACTACCGGAGCCTTTATACCTTGAAGAACCCTCAGAAGATGTAGAAGAATTTTGGAAAACTGCTGAAGAAATGAATGTAATTAAATGTGGTGTGCAAAGATTTGGACGGTTTGCATCACCATGGTATAATAGGTGTCCAGTAGAACTGAGAAAAAGACATGCTGTTCAGGGTTTATCGAAATACGCTGTTGCCTTTTTCAATCGTATTTATCTTCTTTCATCTTTAGATGGTATGGTTGCATTTTGTAGAAATCCGCGACCATTTTTAAAATTACAATTTTTAGAACCAACATGTAGAATAATTGTAACAGGAACAAAATCATCAGGTAAAACTATGATTTCACAATGTTTATCTTGGTTGTTTAGCTCTCCAGTTATATGTTACGATAAATTAGTTGGTGATATTACAAAAGACAAGTATGAAGCTTTTTGTAAGTCCATAGAATCAGAAATAATTGCCCAAGTAGAAAACGAAAGAGTTACTAAATGGGAAATTGAAGAACAAGATAGAATGACTAAATTAAATACATGGGTCACTGCGACTTCTAAAGTGTTAAATCGTTACATAAATTTATCCAAACAGTATCTATCATTATTGGTACAAGAAACACAAGACTATGATAAAATAAGAGAAATTTTAAATGAATTAAATAAACTTAGTCAAGATCTTTATATGCTTCCCTTTTTGGGTGATATAGAAATGTGTGCAACAGTATTGAAGGGTCGTAGCTTGTCACAATATGCTTCCCCTGAACTTATTTCAGGTATACCTAGACCAGCTTTACCAGTTCTTGGTGACGACGATGTAACAGTAGCTATATCTAAATATATTTTGGAAAAAAACCTTGAAAAAAATATTGAACCTACGTCAACAGAAATAATGCAGGATATTAATAGTAAATTAGCCAATCTTGATTTGCAAAATAGCGATCAATCGAAATGGGAATATAAATATGGAAAATATATAATTGACGGATTTCCGGTAGATATGGAATATTGGGATTTCCTCTTCGGATCGTCTCTTTTTCCTGATTACATTGTAACTATTATAGAAGACAAAGGTATTGACGAAGATATTGCTGAACATTATATCAATTTGGATATATGTCCAAAAAGTTATGAAACGCGTTTCCACCTGGCTAATGATGAATTAATTAAAACGAAATTGTTGTCTGGAAATCTTCCTGAAACTCAAGCTATTAACAGTGAAACTGTTGTACAAGACTTAATTAATGGCATAATACAATTAATCTTTGTTAATAAATCTGAGGTACTTAATAATCTTAATGAGACATTTAACAAGTTTCGCGAAGACTGGGAAACTTTAAAAGGCAATTTAAAGGAAACTTCCAAAGCTTGTATTGAAGTGCAAATTGAAAATAAAACTGATACAGAGATACTTGAAGAAGTTTTATTAAAAATACGCAGGAGTTACAGTCCACCTGGTAACTCTGATACCAGTGAAATAATTGAAGACTATGGAAGTGAAGAAAGCCTGTCCAATGATCCCCTAATTTCTAATGATCCTCGATTTTTATGTGAAACAAATATTTATTGTCCAATTGCTTATCATAAATATGGGGTGTTATGGGAAGGCAAAACGGAATTTAGTTTGAAATATGACAACAAATTACATTTTTTTTGCAAAGAAGAATTTTTGAGCCAATTTCAAAATGATGTAACCACATACCAAACATATAACAACCCGTTCAAAAAAGTACCATCTTTGAAAATATGCGTTATTGGTTCAATTGGTAGTGGGAAAACATCGGCTTCCAAATTACTTGCTAAGGAATATGGCCTAATTCATATTGACATTGTTGAGTTTATTAATTGTTATTTATTACCTCGGCACTATAAAAAAGTCGGTAGACAATATGAAAATAGTTTTACTGATACTCCAAATGATGAAGATACTATGGTGGAAATAAATATGAACGAAGATAATTTAAACTTAGAGATAGACCTTTTGTCTAATGAAAACGAACTGAGACGTATTGTTTATAATTATTTAGAAAAAGGGACTCCTCTTGTATCTATACTTATGCAAAAAATATTGAAAAAATTATGGTTTGAACCACCATTTTCATCAACAGGATTTATACTGGATGGGTTTCCGAAAATGCAAAGTGACGTCGAAGATATGATTGAATGCTTTTGCATTCCTGATTTAATAATAGAATTGGAATGCAATTCTGAAGTATCATCTCAAAGATTATCACCAAATTTGTTTAACACTTGGAAAAATCAATTAAATGAAGCAAAAATTAAATCACGTATCAAACTAGATAATGAAAAGCTCCAGTGGAGAAACTTGATAACCGAAAAAGCGGTTGTAACTCTGGTAATCGATGAAATTATTGATAACATTATTACAGAACCCATAGAACCATTGAAAAATATTTCTGTACAGAGTGCTATCATTGAAGCAGACCCATTAGGATTATCAAATGTTGATGCTAATTTGTTTAATATTTACAACAACTTGATATTAGAATATCCAGAACCAATTGATAATAATGAATGGGAAAATCCTGATGATGTACGCGAAAGGATAAATAATAAAATTGAAAGTATTTATGAAATAGAAGATGAAAATATACAGAGTTTGAAAGATACATTGTCAGAGCAAAACATAAAATTAATATCTGTTAATGGGACTAAAACATTCACGAAAGTAGGAAGAGTTTTACTGTCTAAAGTGGCGAATTTACGACTTAAACGTGAAAGATATTTTGAACAAACATTTGTCATTGACTTTGACGTTGCAGAAATGCTATTGTTAGAAGGTTTGTTTTTCTTAAGCAAATTTTATCGAATGTGCCCAGTGTTTATATTCGATAATCCAGATGCCATATTCAACCCTTTTAATATATCTAAAAGTAATAATAATGTTACATCTGTCATTCACCGGTCACACATTTATTTTATTAGTAGCAAAGATAATTTAAAGAAATTTAGAGAAAACCCATTGAAATATATTTCAAATGAGAACATTAAATATTTCTCTGAATATCCTTTGAGAGTTGCTGTTTTAGGGCCACCAAAATCAGGAAAAAGTGAATTAACAGCAAAAATTGGAAAAAAATATGGTTTAGTATGTGTTTCAAAAGGCATTGCGTTAAGGCATGTTGTAAACAATTTATCGTGGACTGATTTAGCTCTGAAAATAACGTCAAAGCTCCAAAAAGGAGAAATTATCTGTAATCATACTGTCATAGAGGCTGTCCAAATAATTATCAATAATCACTGCAGCGCATCTAGAGGATATGTATTGGACGGGTTACCAAGTTCGCCTTTTGAAGCTATGGAATTACAAAAAAGAGGTCTTTTCCCTTTAAATATTTTTGACATACGTGTTGACAAAGCTAAAATTTTAAATAATTCTCAGGAGGAAATTTATCCCAATATAATCAAAAGAAAACCTCCATACCCGCGGCACTTTATCGCGCATAGATTTTCAAAATACTTGAAGGAATGTGACAGAGTTAAAGAATTTATTAATAATGACACCCAGAATATAATTAATTTAAATGGACAATTATCACGTTGGAAATGTTTTTATGAGGTTGACAATGTAATTCTTAGAAATGTACCACAAATTCATTATTACTTAACTAACTATAACTCCAAAATTGTACCTATGGCAGCATTATATGTTTCCGATGACGATTTTCAAATGAAAATGTCAAAGTACAAAAACTTTTGTCCGGTTTGTCTACACAATAATGTAATAAAACACAGTGGTTACCCAGTTGATAAAAAAGGTGTTGTACAATACAATGAAAACTTTTACTGGGTTTGTAAAGAACACTATGATATTATTTTCAAAGATCCTACACAATTGTTAAAGCAAAATGTGGATATCCCTGAAATACCTGCTGTTGTTAAAACAATAAATCATTGTAATTTATATGAAGATGGAGTTTGTATAGTTACCTATGCTGAAAATTTGCCTGCACAATTTATTGAAAAAGGAAAAGAAGATTTTGCTGCAGTATATAAGGACAAAACTTATTTATTTTGCAATTCTTCCTGTCTGCAAAAATTTTTGGCTACACCACAAATATTTTATGACATAATAATTTTTAAAGAGTGTAAAATTTTTCCAGAGATTTTGTTAAAAAATCTCCCCCACTTAGGCTATCTTGAGCAAACGGTGGGAAATATTATAACAGAAGCTTGTTGTTCTGTTAATGTTGTCCGGCCAAAGTATCCTGGCATAAAGATTCAATTGTCAGCACTTTTGTATATAGCTCTGTACCTTAAAATACATAACCCACTGACCAAACCTCCTCATTTACCATTATACACCAAAGCTTTAAAAATTTTTGAAAGTAGATGTCAACTAGTGACAAAAGTTGGGATGCGTTTAAGGGAAATTGATAATCCATTTGGAAATTATCCAAAATGTTGTAAAACATCTAATGATTCAAAAGAGTCAGATTCAGGGACGGTAATAAAACCCTCCAGTTTTAAAGTTGGATCTAACTTGTCATTAAATTGTTCATTTAACGAAACTGGTTTATAGATACTTTAATGACATATTTTTTCGTTGAAATAAATGAAAATAATTGTCAATAATTTAGCGAGTTATAAAATATAATATTTTTTGACTTTTGTCTTTCATTATAGCTCTGTTTATTCAATGTATAGATGTTCAGAAGGTTTATTTAAGATACATTATTTTTAAAATGTGTATTAAATGAAACATTTGATGATGACTTATGTATTTTTTTTTATTAATATTCATGACGCTATGAATACCATAATGAACAAAATTTCATCCAATGAGCGTTATAAACCTAATGATTTCTCACATCTTTGAACGTAATAGTTTATACAAGGTTTATCTCGAATAATTAAGCCTTTTTTTCTTTTTTTTTAAACGCGGTGGTATCCTTTTACGGACGTTCCGCCGATGCCCTGGGTGGGCCTGAAGGGGTGTGTGGGACTCGGCCTGGGCGGCCCCTACCCACTAAACCCACCGCGAAAGCCATCAGCCGTTATGAATGGGATGCCCCGGATCTGTCAGCGACAGGGCACCCCAACGACCGGCCGGTCGCGCCAGAGACCGGACTTCTCCCTCTAAAGGGGGCTTCTCCAGCTAATAGAGAAGTCCCGACAACGCCGATGCGTTGGCGGGGCCAGGTGCCCAACCCGGCCCGCTTCGGGTTACGGGCGCAGCAGGAGGAGGCGTTGATAAATAATTAAGCCCTTCCAAAATAAAGTGGCGAGTTTCAGTTGCTTATACTGAGTTCTTTATAAGTTTTTAATTTCTTATATACTTCAGAATGTAATTATTCTTGTCGGTAAGTTTAACATGTATAAAGAAAGAAGTCAATGGTTCCTTTGTCACCTTAATGGGAAAGGAGTTTACTAAAAATAATTTTACTCCATCTTGCTCTTTTGCTATCTACTTTAAAATATTGACCGACCAAATTTTGCTGATAACTTTTTTTTGGCTATGCCCAGCGTGCGGTTCGGGATTTGGGTGTGCTGTGCTGGTTGTGGTCATAAGAAAAGCAGCCGTATTCACGAAGTTGTACCCTTTTGTCGCCTTTTATGACACAGCGAGAGCATAGTAGCAGTGAGAATTTTCCAATTGGTTTCCTACATAGAAGGGGGGACAGAATGTGTTTAAAAAACTGTAATCTTGTTTTAGTAAACAATTAGAAATCTAATATCGCAATTTGTTTCAGCACGTAGGGTACCAGTCCCGGATGAAAGATACGACTATTTGTGCGAATATCACAAACCAGTGAGGTATATTTATAACTTATAATGGAGTGGAGCAACTATAAATATTTTTTGTTCCAATAAATAATTATCACAATTTTTTAGTAAGGTCCCTGCATTTTTGAACGTGGTGGATATTGCGGGCCTGGTGCGCGGCGCGGCTGAAGGACAGGGCCTCGGAAATGCTTTCCTGTCACACATTAAAGCATGTGACGCCATTTTTAATCTTTGTCGTTAGTATTTTATCACCTCACATATAGCAAAAGTAATAGATATTTATAAAAAGGAAATGTAATAAGGCGACAAACCTACAATCAATTTTAAAATTTTCTTGTGATAAATAATTTAACTTATTTTTTAAACTAACTGATCCATAATTTCATCTTAATTATTTTAATCCGACTATTTCAATTGATTATACTTGAATTCACAGGCGCGTTTGATGATGAAGATGTCATCCACGTGGATGGCGACGTGAATCCGGTACGCGATTTGGAGACGATTGGTGAAGAGTTACGCCTTAAAGACGAAGAACAGCTCATGCAGAACATCGAAAAACTAGAGCGAGTTGTGAACCGTGGGGGCGATAAGAAACTCAAACCTGAATATGTAATGTATTAAGAGAAAATTTTCGTAGTTAGACAACCATCACCTGTTAATGTTTAGTGTACTAAAACTACTTCAAAGGGAGATGTAAATAATGAAATTATTCAGCTGGATGACTCTTACTACAGAGGCTTTTACTTATAAGTATATTTAAAAACCAGTTAAGACAACGCTTTCGTCGCCTGGTCTTTTACCTCGTGAGATTAAAATTAGCCGAAATGACCTAGATGCTAATTTTTACTCTTTGGACACAAAAGCGATGAATTCGATCTTCTGTTAAATTTTTCTTTTTGCTTTCCTCCATTCACATTCCTAACTTTGACCTTTTATATCTCCTTAATCAAAAGAGTTATTAACTTTTTATTTCAGATATCTCGTCTCCTTGTTATGTACTTCATTTTATACTGAAAGACTATTCATATAGCTTTTCCGGTTTAAAAGCAGCAAATTTTGCGGTGTATTTAAGTCAGAATATTAGTGTCGGCACTTACCATATTGTACACGTTTTTCTTCTTTGGTTAAATTGCTGCGATTACGCAACGCTTTCTTTCTGTTTAGGATGCATTAATGAAGATCAAGTCGGTCCTAATTGATGAAAAGAAACACATTCGCTTTGGTGATTGGAGCGCTGCCGAGGTTAGTGTTGTAAACTGGTTTATCCTTTTTTTTTCAATTATTAATTTTATTTTAAGATTAATTATAAACTCTTTTAAATTATTGTATTTTCGCAGATAGAAGTACTGAACAGGTATCTGTTCTTGACGTCGAAACCAGCACTGTATCTAGTAAATCTTTCCGAAAAGGATTATATTCGCAAGAAGAACAAATGGTTTGTATTATATTTGTTTCACTTGATTTAACTAGCTAAACTAATAAATAACAAGGGTAACCGGCTTGCCTTGTAACACGGAGGCCTTTAGTTTGATTCCAGGGCTATTTGTTGTTGAGTTTTGTTAGTTCAATGGATTTTATGAAATCTCTTGGCAAAGTATCACTTTTTAAATCTACTGCCATGACGAAGTTTTCGTGTTGAGGTTGTCAACATATGAGAACCGCATTATTTTGATAGATCATGTATTATAGGCCATTGTCTAATTATTTGACTTAACATCATGTAAAATAGTGGTTAGTAATATAATAAATAAAAAAGTACTATTTTATCAATAAGTAACAATAATTATGTACGTTTAAAGGTTACTAAAACTGAAGGAATGGATCGACAAAAATGATCCGGGAGCGCCTCTAATACCTTTCTCCGGTGTCCTTGAAAGCAAATTGATGGATATGGAACCGTTAGAAAAAGAAGCATTTTTAAAGGAAAATAACATAACCAGGTGAGTCGGTTCACACAAATATAATACTGAAAACCGTTCAAATAATATCCTTGTGTGCAAACATCCAAATGCTGCACCAATGAAGTTTTAATAAAATGGTATATGTAAAAATCTTCTTATGTAGAAGTAATTCATTATTATTGTTTATTAATATTTTTGTATGTATTGCACAATTTTTTTTTTGCTTTAATTTTATTTCATAAACTACTTATGTTTAGATTTATTCTTGTCTTCAAATATTAATGAATTTTCCTTTTTAAAAAGTATAGTTTGTGAAATTACTGTCAAGATTTATTCTACAAAAGGTTAATTCGATGGGGTGTTGAATAAATATATTAACTACTACCTTACGGTACAGTTGATTGTTTTCTGTCGTGCCTAGCATAACAATAAGCCCTCTCTCAATGACTTTTGGGACTGTGGACATTTCCCACAAGAAGAGAATTGCGATCGTTTTTAAACCATGACGATTTCGTCATGATGTTATCCTCCACCAATATTTCTCAAACTCATCGAAGATAGAAAATAAGATTTTCGACGGATAGTGCATACAATGGAGTTGTAAATTGATATATCCCGGCTTCATTTTTTCTCCATTAAGATTTTTTATTTATTCTTTATATCGCATTAGTTTGTTTAATCTAAAAATAATATAAAGTGAAATCTTTCAGTGCATTAGACAAAATTATAGTCCAAGGCTACAAAGCACTTCAGTTGGAATATTTCTTTACCGCCGGTCCAGACGAAGTCAAAGCTTGGACTATACAGGTATTTATTCTTATATATAATACATATATTTCTATTAACACAATATAATGACAAATGAATATAAACACATCCATAGATATCAGAAAGCAGAATTTAGAAAAAGTAAACTAAAAGGTCCAAAAAAGACAAAAGTAGAAACAACTTACTTTATAAACAGGGCATTATTTTATAAACAGAGCCTCCTATCATCAACCAGTAGTAACTAATAAAGATAGATAACTGGAATTAACCCTTTCGGTACGAGCGCCGGATATATCCGGCGTCCGTCTGATGACCTGATGATCGTATGTTAATTATAAATATGTAATTGTAATTAAATTTATAATTTTGTACATACTTCAGTATTTAATTTTATATATATTCTTGTGAAGAAATTTGAATAGATTTTAATTATAATTAATAAAACTTTGTATGAATAATTTTTAATATTCAAGCAACATATGACATTTGTTGGAAAAAACATTGGTTCATTAAGCACGGTTGTTATTTAACGGTTAGGAAAATGTTCATAGGTAGGTAGACTGACAGTGTGTTATACGATACCTTTTGGCGGAATTGTTGTAATTATATCAAAATAATTAATTGTACCATGTGCCTGTTCACCTGGCTGAATGCATGTTAACTATTGTCACCTAATAGATATGTCAATATATGGAATAAATATTTTTAGTCTGTGCCAAGCACTCCCGCCGTTTTAATAGGAATCAAGACAGTTCGTTATAAGTATATTTTCGGCGCAGCAGCTCGTACAGCGGGGGTATCATGGCGGACAGAGCGCCCGTACCGAAAGGGTTAATGATATGGTTTTATGCATGCATCCTAAGTAACAACATTCACCTTCAGCTGAAGGTCCTTTCATAACTTCTTAAAAACTCTATGGGTCGCGGCATAGCGCATCTTCCGCCATGTTTTTATCTAAGTTTTTTATTTTCACAGAAAGGCACTAAGGCACCACAAGCGGCGGGCAGGATCCACACCGACTTTGAGAAAGGATTCATCATGGCTGAAGTAATGCATTTTAAGGACTTCAAGGAAGAGGGTACCGAAGCCGCTTGTAAAGCAGCCGGAAAATATAGACAGCAGGGTATAATGCTTTTTAATTGTTCTTTTTTATCCAAAACTTCACACGATGTGAAGTGACAATCAAGCCCTGTACGGTATTGCGCTTGCCAAGGATATTCTGGCTCTGGTGTTAACAGCTAGAACCGGTTATCAGATAGTGGTAGTTGAAACGGTCAGTCATAACAATGTGGCGCTATGCCATTAATTAGGATGATAAAGACTGACCATATTGTGCTTATCGCCTGAAGACGTGATGTTAAGTCTTGCTACTCCAGTAATTTCACTAGCTATAAAGCGCTTAAATCCGGAATACAGTAATGTTTGCACAATACTGTTTGGGAGTAGGAACAGGAATTGAGGTGGTACCAAAAGGGGCTTTAAAGAGATCTACCACAAAAATAGAGTTTGTGTTTAATTTTCAGGACGAAACTACGTAGTTGAGGATGGTGACATAATATTCTTTAAATTCAACGCTGGTGCTGGACTGAAGGATGCCAAGAAGAAATGACGCGACAAGGTCCTACTACTGCTCGTGCACATGTTGTACCTTAACCTCGCGCTGTACACGCTCGTGCACGTAGATTGAGAGCCACCTTCGATCAAAAACAATTTTATTACGGATCAGAGACAAAAATGCATCGTTATAGCGTCACCATCCTTTCATATACATTATCTTTGCATACTAATAAATAAACAAAAAATTGTTTTCATTTGTTTTATTAAAACGATGTTTTAATTTTCAAATGAATACATAACAATAAAAATATCTGTCTGTATGATGTATCTTGTTAACTTTTGAAGCATCTGGAATGAAAGTAACACAAGGAAGCCAAGAATTCCAGCGTTCATGAATATTTGTAACTTCAACCCAAATTTGGTAAACATGGACGTTGACTGAATAATCAAGTCTAAAACGGTACTAAAATGAATTAACAAAAACACGAACATTGATTCATTTTAGTGCCATTGATCCTACATCTGGTGCTGTTTTTGATCGAACGTCGTTAATGAAACCACATGAAAATAAATAATACACTGCTGTTAATGTTTTCGACATTTAATAGAACTGTTTTATAAATTGATTAAAGTTTTCCACTGACATTGTGTTAAAAAGTTTAATGATTAATAGACTTTTGCTTTCATATAACCTCTACCAACTCCTCAGTTCTTACTATCGAGGTTCCTCTTCCTCCTGAATCGTAACCAAACACATCCTCAATTGTTCTCTCTAAAATGATTCTTAAATGTTTTAGAAATCTCTTTATATTAATATGAGATAGTATCTCTTGTTCAGTCACCGGAGCCAGTTTTTCTTTGTCCTTTTCAGAATTTTTAAACAATTTGTTGGATACGAAGGATAACACTTGAGTAACTGCTTCTTCCCATTCCTGAAAGTTTCCGACGATGTTATTATGAAGTATAGTTACGTGATAATTACGCTGCTTAAAGACCTCCGAAAAGGCGGGTACATGTCAGTCTACCCTCGTCGTTTAATACTATATGAAACTGAGATGAAGTATTCCCCATTCTAGTTAAATTTAAATAAATAAATGATAAATTTACCTGACTGTCATCGTGTATGAAGTCAAAAGACAACATATCTTCAATGAGAATCGTTTTTAACGTATCTGCCGACGAGTTTTTTAGTATACATAAGAATAGACGACCAATAGAAGAAAGTGTGTTGCCTGCCCTAAAAAGGAAGAGAATCGATTGCATTATTTATTATTGATCAAAAAAAAATTAACAAACGGCACCATTTATATAATATACTTGGCGAAATATTAGTGACTTTCTCTCCTTGTAAGAAAAGTCCCCGTAGTAACATTTGGAGATTTCTCTTAAACCTGAAGATATGATAAATAAGCATATATATATATATGAGAAATAAGCGTAAGAAATTGTGTAATGACGTAGATAAAATTTCACTGAGTTAATGTTACCTAAATTAAATATTGTAATAAAAATAATTTTATGTAAATTAGTAATTAATGAGAGATTGAAAAAAGTATAGATAGAGCTTTAATGCAGCTAACGGAATATTTAATATTTTTTTGACACTATTCTGTTACGTGACGGTGTGTTTTCACTCGGTATTTCTTTACCTGCAAACCATATCTTTGCTTTGAATAATCTCTTCAACAATTTTGATCAGACGCTCATGTGTATCCTTCATAAGAAACTCTAATGGATCACAGTCCCCTGGAGGCAGGGAACCATACTGCACTAATAATTTCTTTTGTATTACCGTGAACTGTTTATGTAAAATTATTAACTCGTCCTAGCAAACACAAAATAATAATTAATAGAATTTATACGTAATAATAATATAGTAATAATTCAGACTATATAAATTGAAACCTGCCTCTAATGTTTTTAATTTAATCCTTTCCTTTGAATGGATTTCGATACTTTTCAAAAATCTATGTATCAGTTGGGCAATAAACTCCTTGCTAGGTTTAATAGTTATGCATGTGCCAACATTAGTAGTGTTATAATGTTCGTTTAATTTTTCCAAGAAGAAATCTAATATCGATGTTATTTCGGGGAAATCATTCGACTCAATGTAATATTCTTGATCGCTGGCTCTTACTGTTACTGTATAGTTTGAATATCTGTATACGAATGAAACGGCGCTGCTAATATTTTCGATTTTTACTAATTCCTCTTCTGTAAAATCTTAAAATAAAAATAATACATTAAAATTTAACATTTCATTTTGATTATATGTAATTAGGAAATAATTTACCTGAAAAAAAGTTTTTAAACTCTGTGCATGGTTCACTTACTTGAATGCACAATTTAAGGTCATTATCTTGAACTGTGTTCGTAACATTACAATATAAACGTAATGGTAACATTACAATTCTGTACAATATCATTACTTTCCCAGTGTTTTCTACTATAGTAAATAAAATCTTAACTCTTGTGTACGAAGTGATGTATGACTCCGATAGGTAAATACGCGTTTCAACTACATTTATATTATTTATATCTTCTAAACATATATTGGGTTCAGATGAAGTGAAAGGGGAGTTACATAAAAATGTTATTTGTATATTCTGAATTAATTCGGGTTTTTCACAAGTTAGCGTAATAATAAGAGGACACATTGGACCATCCCTGTCCAAAAATGTTTCATCGAATAGGTTTTCTTCAAGTGTTCCGACTTCTGCTTTAATACTAATAGTCTTTTCTAATATATGATCCGCAACGGCACCTTAAAAACTCATATTGTTACATAATAGATAATATTACAAAAAAAAAATGAATTCTGGCTCTTATTTTTAATGCTTTATTTATTATTAAATATGTGTTTGGTTATACCTTTTTCTTCGGCAATAATACTTTTTAGTTCCGCTTCTACAGATTCTAATTCATTTTGTACTTTTGCCGGATCCACCACATCGTTTATATGATTAACGCTAGGATTTAAATCCGGTTCCGTTCCCAGATAATTAACCGTTATCACTCCATTAGTTGAAAGGGTCACAATGCCTCCGGGCAAAGAATTTAGGAAACATCGTGACAAAGATACAGCCTTCGTCATAAGGTCACACATCCACAGTAGTGTTATGCCTTCGTATACATATAATTTCGAATCATCTGATGCCACCATTACGAGAAGACGTGCTCCTGGTTCTGCAAATTTTATATTAAATTTTATTCTTATAACAAAAGCCTTTGTTGACAGTTTGAAACTAAAAGTACATTGCTAAAAAGCGAATAATCTGAACATTATTTTAGTAAATATAAATTCAAAAGTCTCCTTTACGTACCATAGTACCAACCAATGAGATACGAATGAAAACATATCGGCGTGTAATCAAATCTAATGAGATCTTTCATCAGACCGTTGTCTTGGAAACAATAGAGATGTCTTTCGCCTAATGCAATTATACTTGAGAAGTTGCTACTTGTCTGAAAAAAGATTAAGTATTTAGTAAATACAATTAAGATTTGGTATTTAATTTGTTAATAGCTATTTTTACCCGAATAACTTGAACGGCTGAGATTTCTTCTCCGGCGTTATATGTCCATTGTGGCAGATTATTTTGGTTCTGACGCAAGCTTAACTCGCTCAATTCTCTTAATTGTTGATAACTAGAAGAATTATTAATAATTTGTCTAAGGGAGCCTTCTTATAGTAAAATAAAAAAAAATGTGAAATATCAACCGGAAAGCGAAACAATAAAATATACGTTTATTGAATTTACCTGTAGATTTCTAAAATCCATGTAGATTTGGAAATTATGAATAGATCGCTGCTAGCTACATAAGATATTGGTCCTGGTATCAAAATATCATTGAAAATACACATAAATAAAAATGTCTCTTGGTCAAAAAAACTCAGGGTGCCATCTAATGATTGTATACATATAAGATCGCGAGCTTTAGAGCTACCAAATGGACCTATTATTAAACTGTAAGCTCTTCTTTTAAAGGAATGTCTTGTAACAGATACTAGATTATTTTGATCCCCTAAAATAATTAATTTAGTAATTATTAATGAATCATAACAAATGTTAATAATATATTATAATTATACCAGCATCTGTGAGTCCCGTTATTTTATGCAGTTCGTATATTATGTAGCTTTGTGGATGCAAAATTATAATTTCTCGATCTCCGGTGGTCCTAAAACACGTTATCAGACGTTTAGTCTTAATCATAAAACTATTTATTTAAATTAAAATACGTACCCCACGAACTTCCCGGTTTCAATTTGGAGAACAAAATCATCTAAATCAATCTCTAGAAGCGTAGAATCTTTATTCAGACTCGGTTTGTACAATTTCAGAGACTTACTTTCTCCAAGTAAAATGCAATCACTATCGTCGTGGGAACTAAACTTATCAACTTTCATACAACTTATACTTTCTTCCTCAACTTCTTCAGGTTCTGCACTACATGATTTTGCGTTAGACCACCACTTATTCGCTTTAAATAAAGACATTTCTTTTTTTTATTTTATTTTTCAGTTTTGCTATACAAAAGGGGACCTTTTTTGTTTGTACTCCACAAACCATGGCAACCATGGGCTGATCCGCGTGTCCAGTGTCAGATGAGCTGTATACATCGTATTAGACGAGTCAGCGCTATTATCACAGTAAATATATAACCATGGGCAATAATCCATTGTGGCTTTGCTACAAACATAATAGCGCTCTTTGATGTTATTAAACCAAAATTTTATTCTGGACTACAAAGAGTTTCAAACTTGGTTACACTAATAACCAAAAACATAAATAGAAATTTACCCTCTTTATCACTTTAATATTTCATACATGAAAAATTTAAAACCTCTGAAGAGTCATCATTAGAAGAATTCATGTATGTGTTTGAGATGTAACTTTATTTATTACATCACGTAACTAAAATTGATTCCAAAAGCGCTCTGATTCATATCTAAATTTACTTATTTCCAATATCGTGTGCCATAAAGTCATAAAGTTTCAGTCGAAATGTTAGAGCGTGGTGAAATTAAATAACATATTTAGATAGATATTCAGTACTACAAATTTATATCATAAATTATAATGAATTACACTAAAAAGGCAAAATTATACGTATTATAATATTTATAATAATATTATAGATTAATAAATTATACATGTTATATATTAAGACAATAAATAGTTACTAATTTAAAAAAGAAACAATTATGAATAATTTTCACTTCTCAATGCAAAATACTTTCGCATAATTCATTACGAATGTATTATCGTTACATCTCTGATAACTAACACTTATAGAAGCTTAATTAGTAGTAGTTATTGTACTAATGCCTATAAGCAAATGTGTACCGCCATATTTATGTATACTACCTCTTATTGAAACAAATGTTACAGAATTTATTGTATTGCAACTGCAACTCTTGTAGTTAGTAATGTTAATGTAATAAGCATTTTTTTTTTGATTTTGTGTGAGCGGAATATAACTTTCACGTATATCTTCTGATCAATTTCTTTGAGGTCAGAGTTTTTTTTTGTACTTGAAAATATTTTGAATAAATACAAGCTATAATAAGTATATAACATATTTATTTCAAAAATAAAAAAAATAAAAGTTGAAAAGAAAAAAATAATCAACAAGATTTAATGCCAGAGGCTTTCTCGTGTAGTTCCCAGCAATGATCCCAGAATTGACTCAGTCTTTGTTCGCGGTTTGCGCAGAAGTGCTTAAAGTCTCTTAACATCCTCATTTGGAAAGTCTCGTCGCCGGTGGCCGGCTGCAACCACTTCCACTTTTTGGAAATCATATGATTCCAGGACCACAAGAAACCCATCTGAAACAAATAAAATAGCTTAAAACGTCATGAGTAATTTTTATAGGGTCTTTGCACTTCATCATCAATTCATCCCATTGAAGTCTAATTCTGTAAATAGCCTTAACAGAAATGAAAGTAACTGCTGCGATTACCACGTTTCACGTGCGGAAATGTCACAGAAAAAACTACTACACTTTTCATAGTGAAATTTCCTCTTAGTCGCCTTTTACGGCACATTGAATTGCTAAACTATGCAGATATTTTAAGTTATCCTATAAGGGATGGATTTCCTTTATACTTTTGTTACTAAGCCTGGAGGAAGATCCAGGCTTAGTAATAAATGAAGTCCACATTTAGTTTTAAATATATAATACAGTAATTAATAAAACACTCACTCTCCTGCTGCTGTCATAATCGTCCTTATTTTTATCACTAACGTGCCAGGATTTATATCCTTTGTGGGGACTGGGCACCACGTCCGTGTGTACAGGGTACCTGTGGAGGGTGTAATTGTTTGGTGTCATAAACCTTACTATAGATATAGGTGAAACTTTGTTACACAAAATAAAATATTATGAAATCGAAAGTAATTATCCCTAATGAAAGTGTTTTAGTGATGAGACAGACTCCTTTAATATGTGGCTGACCTGCTCGCGTTGAGCGGTTTGTTCGGCGGCCTGGCTCTGGCGCGGTGCTCGGTGCACTCGATAGCGGTTGGGATGAGTACAAACATATTGCCCGTCACGTGCACGTAGAGCTGGTCACCCACACCCTTGTGCGACGTACTCTCTACACATTTTGTGAAGCCGAAGCGGGTTGCTATAGCTTCTTGGAAGAGGAATAGGCGCTCCTCCCATGTCTCCTCGGGGAAGCCTGAAAGCGTGAGTGAGGAGTACCATTAGCTTCGACACACATTATATATACCATGAGGTCCGTCCGTATTGCTGGTTGGGCGAATAAAGAAAATGTTTAGTTTTATCAAACTAAATTGAAGATTGGTAAATAAAGGTTTTGTTTATTGTTGAAATAGATATCAATTACATAAAAAACTAGAAAGTTAGGCATGTTTTATACCTTCAAAAAGAGCTTTCTTCCCCCGCAGTAGAGGCTCTTCGTTGAGCGGTATATAGATCGGTCCGCGCAATGGATCTGATTTAAGCGTAAACGGCAGCGCGAGTGGGTCAGCAGGAATCGGGACCATTTGTAAACGGCAGTTTTGTGCTTTACGCGCCCATCCTAGAATCTGTACAAGGGGTAAAATTTTAGTATTTTTTAAAAGTAATAAAGAGAGGATCGATTAGATTGGAAATCTTTGGGGGGGAGGGGGGGCCTATAACCGGTTATCGACTAATAATGGTGACAAACTGAGCAACGACTAAAACTACTTTAGATATACAATTTAATACACCATTCCAGAAGATGCAAAAGCGGGTTCTTCAGTCGAAGAAATAATTACCTGTTTTCGCACTTTAGACAGAATTAAAAAAATATGCAAATTCACGTTCTAGTGCTCTCTTTATCTAAAATAACTAAATGTAAAGAGAAATGGAACATTTTAAGCAAAATGTTAGTGGCAGAAAACTATTTTTTAAAGTGTAAATTAGAAAATATAAAGATAATAGTTCCGTTATTTCCACTTCGAGACTAGAACAACGTTAATCAGATGATAAGTAATATACTTCACACTGTGCTTGTTTCTTTGAGATGTAATACGTTAGTGTAGTCTCATTAACCCAGTAATTTTATTAGCAACATTGCTAGCTTTCCTCATTCTGTTTACATGTTACTGTTCCGTGGGTAGCAAAAGACGATGCAATGATATCTAACCTACAACCTGTTACGTAAATAAATACCAGTTCTGCGACAATGTTCCCACTGGCGACAGCCCACTGTATGCACATCTCGTAAGCCTGGTCCGGTCGGAAGGTAGCTTGATAACGCGCATGCCCCCATTCGATGCGATCGCTCTTGTTGTTCACGTCGATGTCCAAGTGGGTGTTCTTGTAGAGCGGCACTATGTCAAAATGTACAAATACAGAAGTTATTAATAAACCGCATATAGCCTGCGTTGCCATTAAATTACCTACACAATCTTCTCTTGAGAGAGAGTTCTAGTTTTAACATACTTGTTGCTATTCTTATCTTGATTGAAAGAAAAATCATGAAGGGTATTCACTTGAAAAACAATTCGATTCAAAGGAGTATAAACCATTCCCTTTTTTTTAAATTTGAATATTTAAAAATTCCGAAAAATAAACATGGTTCCCAAACACCAGAATAACGCTTAAACATAATAGTCTCTGTTAAGTATACTTTGATAACTACAATACGGCGACGCTGTTGTGGCAGAAAATATCGTCGATAAATCTAAGTTAACCGGTAACCGGTTTTGATAAAATACAAGGAGTGTTAACTGACTGTCGCTGTCGGCGGTGCGACTCATATAGTGCGGGTCGATGTTGTGACAGAGGAAGGCTGGCGCGCCACTGAGCTCCGACGGAGCGCCAGCTATGTCTCGACCAGCGCGCGCCCCCTCCAGCAGCGGCGACCGCGGCCCCAGCACCTCCACCTCCATCCACTCGTTCTCAAAGCTTTGTAAGTCACCCAGCGGCTTCACGTAGTCGGTCAACTCTGCGATTTTTTTAAATGCCATGATCTAACACTAGTCTTTAATTTCACATATTATCAATATCACAATGAGCCCAAGGCTGGTGAAGAGAACTCGTACTGAATATTCCGGCTATAATATGCTGGTGGTCGAAATAGCATTGTCGTTAGATTAAGATTGATAACATAAAGATAGTAATTAGTTAGGCAGAAAAAAAAATCTGGCCACCAACAATACTTCACATGGCCCTGGAATTGAACGAGAAACGTCTGCTTTACAAAATAAGCCGGTAGATAATTCGCCATTGAATCAGTTAAGTAATATAAGTATCCTTTGCACATAAACATGCTTATCGAGAGTGAGATGCATTAAAGTTTTTTTTTGCTGTACTTGATAGTTTCCTTTCTGACCTTTATCCTTTTTCTGTGGCAAAATGTGGTACATATAGTATCCGACCACAAAACGTTTTGAAGTGTCACCCGAAGCGTGGCAAATCATTTTATCTTGCAACATTTTCTAAAAAACAGAACAAAAATTAATTATGTATAATTTTTTTATAATGCCATCCACATTTAGAGTTGCAGTAGAGTAGATAGTAGCAAGATTATATGGGACTCGCTGACCTAGACTTCGCGCTCCTATTTTAGCATTTCTGTTTGTTGCAAAAAAAAAGGGCTGGGTATTCTAGGCGAGCACGCTACATTTAGGACTACACCATGTACAATTGACGTCAAGTGTTAGCTCATCGTTGGTTAAAAAAAACAATACAACTTCGGGATCTCCAAGAATAGTCTTTAATTTTCTCAAAGTTAGTCGAAGGTAGATAAAAAATGTGTTGTCCTCAAGAAATTTATTTTCGCTTTAAATTTTATTCTTACTTCTATAATAGACGTCGCTTTCTCTTGCGTCATAGATTCCATGTTCGCCTGCAACCAATGTATCGCGTATATAGACACGAACGCATGCGAAGGCAGGCTAACGGTCTGCTGCAGGAAGCCCACGCCCAGCGACGGGTGGCGCATGCGCTCGATTATCTCGGTTAGACTCGAGTTTGCTTTTAATTTTGGCTCTATTACTCTAAAAGTAAATTTAAATGCAGTTAATTATAGCAAGACATTAATTTTCGGTCGGAGTGGAGATCTTTGGAACAAGCCTATGTCCAGCAGTGGGCGTTAACCGGCTGATGATTGATTGATGAATATTTAATTTTATTTTCACCCTGACTAGATTTCATATGGCAATTACTTGACGTAGCAGACGAGTGGCTCGTTCTCTACAAGGTATATTATACGACTGCCCATAAAGTCTAACTCACCCATCATCATATGTGTCTTCAGTTTCTCCAGTCTGTGACTGAGTTCTCTCGAGTACTGTTTTCGCTGCAGCCCTGAAAACATTTGTATTTAAACCGTAAGCAATCCGCGAGAGTAAGTAATAGCTTTTAGTAAGTTTTGCTTACGTAAATTTTTCTTTAGCGATGTAGACAAAGATCGTTCAATCAAAGCGTAGAATGACACAGCAATTGATTGAGGGCGTGATGATAACAAGAGAAATGGCCAAATAATAAACTTACCAAAACATTTTTATAAATAAATATATTAAATGAGATTCACTTATAACACATAGTGATATAATTTCATGAACAATTTATTAATCAAAATTAATATAATGATTTCCTTTGTAATCAGTGGAAATAGCAAGACGAATCGAGGAAATCGACATGTTCCGTGTACGTGTGACATTCGCCAACTAGCTCTTGGCAAGCGTATTTCTTAACGAATAAATGGCCTTGACACTTACATGAGGGTATACACACAGTATGAGGGAAGGCCTTAAAGCCTTTACAGTGGAAACTTTAGTTTCGCTATTACGTAAATTTTATGGTTATGTATCTAAGAGTTAATTTAAGTAATGAAAACTTTGTTCAAATATTTTTAATTTTATTATGATTTAACATAAAATGCTTTAAGTGAACCTCATAAAAAATAATATGTGATGTAAAAGCAAGTCGTTATACTTACTTGTTGCATTGACTAGTGTTTAGTGACTTAGTAGGTGATACTTGCTGCAATGAAACATTCGAATAGGATAAGAAAACTAGCAACCGGTAGGGGAAGCTCAAGCGTTCGGATAGAAAATGATAGCAAATAGTAGAAACATAAGATTATCTTGTAAAAAGACTTGGTAAAATCTGTAACATGAGGAAAGCAAAATTAAACCTGTACAGTATTTTTATGTATGTTTAAAATGTACATTATCTTATTAGTGCATTTAAGCGCGAAATATAGAAAAAAAAATTAAAATGTATATGTTAACGGAAATTATTTAAAATGTTTTCATAAATCAATGTGAGAGAATAAAACAGAATTTACAATAAAAAAGACAAAATTTGTTTTTCGTTTTACAATTGTTGATTTATACTAAATAAATGTATATGTAAATTAATATATCACCTAGTAATAAAGTGAGGTTTGAAAATATTTTCTATGGCTATTTAAAAATGTGTAAAGAAGATTAAGAAAAAGGTACCAGCGGAAGCGAAAAATCAAAACCAAGCCACAACACCAAAAGTGAAAGAAAAAGATGCCAAACAGCGTGAAATAATTTATACGCTTATTTAATGAAATATTAAAACAAAATGTGAAATATTTTGTTTTAATTATCAAACAAACGCATAAACACATTTCATTACGCCGAATAGTTCGTGTCCTGATGAACGAAGATCGTATCGAGTGCACAAGTTTGGAATTGAACTTTTTGGAATAATCTTGGACTTTCAGGTTAAACGCATCATTACATTGTTCATTGTCCTTTTAAGAGAAAACATTACGCCGAACTTATGCGAACGATACAAGAAGCGTGAAACAATACATGTCGCGTATGTTGATACTGACATAGCTTCGATCCGGAGCCGCGGACGGTCCGGCAGTCGGGTGCTGCCCACCCGCTCTCTGAACGGAGAGCTCGACACACCGCCCTGCTACACCACACACAACACACAAATTAACACCTCATCACTGACAAAACGAAGCATCTACTTCCGCTCCGATCTAAATTACAACCTATGCCACCTTAGAACAAATTATACATCCGTTATTCAACCAAAGCTAAGATAAATCTGTTTTAATATTTTCAACTACACACTACCTAACTTTACAAGTTTCAGTAACTAAATAAAAGAGGCCAGTAAACAATATCAAGTGCGACCGTGCATTTCGTCTAGTAAGCAGTGCTTAATATGTACGCATGTCGGAAAGAAACGGTATGGCTTTAAATAATTATATTTAAGGCTGGCATGAAGGTAGTAACTGAAGTAAACAAGAGTATTATATTAAGTATCGTTGTTTAGAAACTACAGATAAGTATGCTGCAATAATTAGAAAATATTAAGATTTTTGTTAGTTCTTGGACAAGCGCAATAAGTTTAAATTATAGTATCGCTGCTATAATTGAAAACGTAATTTTTGTACTGTTTCAACTACTTAAGCAGCGTAATGAATGAATACACTAAAGCCATTGCAAGAGTATGAGTTGATGTCTCTAATTAAGATGTACATGCGGCAGCCATAACGAATTTAGTAAAAAAATAACGCTTTTTTTATCTACAATGGGCTAACTCTTGTCCTCATTTTCACATGGTGTTAAATGAGAATGAGACTGCAGACGGTGAAGCGTATTCGCTCAGAATACTCCGGCTCTCATAGGTTGATAGCCGCAACACAGTATTGCTGTAATTGCAGCAGATTAATAATAGGTCGTAGCTACGACGACGGATTTTAAAAAACCCTGCTAACCAAATTTTATATGTTGCTCCGGAATCGAACCAGGAATTTCCGTGGTACAAGGCCAGCACTTAGTCATTGTGCTCGGAAGGCAGTTAACAACTTACGTATCTGCAGAGTAAGCGTTGAACTGGAAATATCTTTTCTATAAAATTATATGTTTTGGCAGTAATTAAACATATTTTAATAACTGCAATAATCACCAAATATTGTTTGCAGTACAGGGCATTCACGCCTTATGCTGAATAATTTTCGTGATAACCTTATACAAAAGATGTCGAACAAAAACAACAAATAGTGTGTAAAGTATGACAACTGTTAACGAAATACTCTTTTGTTTGTATAAAAAATTGCGAGTTCATTTTTATTTAAGACATTCAAAAAGAATTTGTTGTAGTGTTGTGACTAGTACTGTAACTTAAAAAATGCATAAGCGGACCTAAGCACAAATAACTTACGGTGCAATATACTGTAAATGCTTTCGAAGGCCGCCTTATAAAAAATATTTTTAATCTGTTACTTATCAATGACTTTTAACAACATAACACGTTTAATTAATTTAAATCGGACGAAGCTGCGATCTTAACCCAACCTAAATGATTTTCACGTTATGTTTACTCGTACTTAAATAAAAACAAAATAATTAATTGAAGTATTACAATATCCATATATAAATTTTTTAAATAAATTAAAATATATAACCATACAAATAATACGCACAAATTAATTTTGTAATATAAAATCTGCAAACGTATGTCTTTTATATATTTATGTTATTTTACGTCTATCAGAAGTTATTCCAAAAACTTAATCTCCTCCGATAAATATAGTTATTTTAGAATTCAATGAGGTTTAACTTTTTTTTAATGAAGTTAAATTTCTTTCCTCGACGATGAAAGCAGCTGAAGTTGCTTGTTATATGTATAACATATAAGTTTAAAATTTGTAACTAACTAACTTAATATATAAACTATATACTGTTACTAACTTTTACTAACCTAATATGGTCTGAAACAAAGAATTATTTATTTTATTTATTTATAACTATATATCAATGAAAGTTCCTTACTGGTTTTTATTATGTGTATGTTACCTCCGTGTCTACAGATAGACATAGATATACCTTTAAATTTAGTTATAAGTGACGTGTAAACATTTCGATTCATTTATTAAAAAGCAAGAGGGCACTTATTTTTTTTTAATTTATAATGAATGTAAGGAAGCGGTGGTCGATCGCAGCGCGTCCATTACAGTGCACGGTTGTGTCGGTACGTGTGTACCTGCGCGTTCCGCGTGAGGATCGACGTAGAGTGCCTGCGGCGCGTGAGGGCCGCGTCCGCCGAGCTCGCCGGCACCATCTGCGCAGCACACCGCTTGTAGTCCCCGCGCGATATGTCGCCTCTATACGCGACGATTTATAACAACTCACCCCCCTTCCCCATCTCTCTCCCATCCCTCTTCTAACCCTGTTAGATCCTTTCTCAATCGCCTCCTCGGAGATCGCAACACTAATCCAATAATTCGCATTTCCACTCGGATGTGACCCAAATAGGCAAACACATACGGAGTGCGCAAAATAAACATGCCCCACATTTCATCATGGATTAATTTATTACATAAATAACCCTCTTAATATTCTCTTTGCAGGGGCCCGAGGCCTTCTCTTACAAGGGGAGAATTAAGGATATATCCACCACGCTACTAGGTGCTACATGTCCAAAAATACTGTTGTTCTCGGAACATGGCGGTTTCTTCACGATGTTTTCCTTCACCGGAAACTCAAGCTCAATAGGAAAAGTTTCATTTAACTTTGAATAATAATTACCACATATTCAATAAAAAGGCTATTGAACATGAATTAAAATATCGTTACTTTTATAGTTTCATGCTTAATAATATTTGCTATAGCAGAGTAACTACATGTTTCAGTTCAGATGATAAAATCAGTTAATGGTATTATAATTTCATTAAAAGATTGATTAAATGTTTTATTTTGATCAAGGTGCAGGTCCATGCAGTGCAAGTCTATCTACGTGGTTACATCAGTGCAAACGATATTTCATGCGAGCTAATTGTTACATTGTAAGTTATATTAGATAAGCATACTGTAAACAAGTACACGATTAGTTATAATATACAGACAAGAAATTACCATAAATAACTATATTAAAAAATAAATAAAAGCTTTCAATAGGTTTTTCACTACAGCATATTACTTAATTTTTTTTTATTGGAATATGTGTATGTATAATATTTGATTATTAAGATTTTCCAAAATTTTTTTAAATAATAAAGGCAATTAATAACCAATATCTATACAATGTATACAGTACTTGCAAGAAATGCTTAAAAATTATTTGTCTATTGTATTAAAAAAAATAATAATAATAAAAAGTTCTAAACTCATAATTGACAGAAAGCTATCGATTAATTTTAGACATGTCCTTTAGAGTTAACATAATGCATTGCCAATCTTTATACTCGCTTACCCTTTGTTTATTTGGACGTTTGACTTTATTGAAGTAAAGTTCAGTCATTTTCAGAAATCCATCCGTCAGTTGGTCCAAGTCATGGCGTGTTGGTATTGGGTAAATATCGCAATGTGTAGATTCGTCCTCTAATATTTGTTTTGTGGCTGGATTAGTGAGTGGTAAAAGCAGAGTTCTAAATCGCCAGTATTTCAGGGACTGAAATATATAATATCAATAATTTTAGTAATACATGTTTAGCGCTATGGTAAAGAAACGAAAATTTACTCTAGAACTTTTGGAAAATTGATTAAAGTAATAAAACGCATAGAGTTTTTAAAAAATTTAAACATAACGTTAGTAAACAAGCTTCTTAATGTTCAAAATACCAGAACCCTACTACCATTCAAACTCTACGTGTGGATACAAAAACAAGCGTGGGACCTCCTTGTTACAGGGCAACTTTATTTTCTGCCAAACAATGGTAATAAAAGTGATTTATATATTATAAACCATCTCTCACACATCAACATGAAACCTTGTAGTAGATAAAAATTATAAAAACAAACAAGTATTTGATAAGCAAACAAGGTCTCCGACAATAGTC
>DWLS01000425.1:0-30825 GCA_018246255.1 Pachliopta kotzebuea | reverse complement strand
ATGTAGCATTGCCGTAGGACGCCTTGTATAAATGAATCATGAATTATTATTATTATATAAATAGTATTAACTTTCTAGAAAACTTCCACAACTAAACCTTAACATGGCTAATTTTCGCATAAAATGGGAAATATGTCTTTATCTGGCTTCCCTCTATACGCACACGAACCTGCAAAAGATACCATGTTTTTGGTGCAGTGATTGAAGCGCCTTGCCCTTTCTGGATAGTATATAATCAAAGGCACCAGGTCATTGAATTTTTGTAGTTTGAATTGTATTTACCATTTATACCAACATATAAATAAAAAAATGAATATATATGATTTCTTTGAATTTTAACAATATATGTATTTCGCACCTGAAACTACAAGTAAAGACAAACAGGCACACCCATCAAATTCTCTAAATGCAATACAAATCTTCTAAACACCAATATAGTATAAACATATTTTATAGTCTACAGGAATCGTAACGACCATCATAATTAGTAAAAGTACAAAGCCGTTTAACTAATGCAAGATAATTTTATGAAAACAATTAATAACAACATGTGCATAAACAAATCGCATATTTTTAACAGATTATATCTAGATTTTGAAGGAAAAATGGCTTCATATATGGTGCTACACGAGTCTTTTAGTTACTATATTGTTAAAATCAAACAGAACCTCGAGAAAATCACATTAATGTGATACCTTACTTTTACCTGTCATTCTTATCAATATTAGGAATATATTTCCCAAAAAAAGTATCCGCCATCGATATGGCAGAATATTCTTTAAACCATGCCCTTGTCACCCCCAATCAAACGAAAAAGGTCTAGTAGTAGTCGCTGCAGCAGAGCTCGATAAACCCGCCTTGAATATTTATTTGGGTTTACAGTATTTTGAGCAATGCGCCGTTTGATTTGTTAATTGCCAATGCTCACACCGGCCCTGAGAGCCTTTTTTTACCCTTTTTATATAATTATCCCGTTTTTAAACCTCAGTTCCAAAGGAAACGTACAGAAAATTAAGCTACTTTTTAATGACACTGAATAAACTCTTATAATGTTTTTCCATTTAATAGAAGAACATAAATCTGGTCCCCTTACGTTTTTGTGTTACATAACGCAACTAACATAAATGTCTCCTAAAGTAAGTTATGTAAGAAAAGCTATATTTCCTTCCATATGTATGTTATGTAACTATATTTCATTACTGTAAATAAAGTTTGATCATACTTTACACTTACCTACACAGTTTGGCGACAGAATTAGGCACTAGGGAGATATTATATCTATAGCCCTCATTCCTACAACAGAGATCTACCGCCACTACTGTTTTAGTGAACTAGATGAATAAGAAGCACAGCTCAATGGCTTTGTGTTTATAGAATGTATTATGTATATACTTCAAGAATATGTTTAAGTAAGTTATGTGAACTATGAATGCCGAACAACTGAAAAAGAAGGATCCCCCAAATATAATACATCATATACAGTTTGTGAGGTATAGAGCTAAATCCTCGCACTAATAGGGAGCGTTCTGGCGCTCTCCACATTTGTCAAAGCAAAGGTTATTAACGAGAGGTCAAAGATCGTCGACATAACAATGTCGCAGAGAGGATCTATGGGGAGTAGGAAAAAAATTATTGAAATCCTCAGACCCCCAAAGAAAGAGCCGGACGCCGGAAATGGGTGGATCATGTGGTAATACTGGGCATAATACTAACTTGGTAATAAATTTCTAATATTCACTGCAAAAAACGAAACCTCGTGGAGATTTGTAAAATCATTACAAAAAAGGTATAAAATTATGGTAATAACATAAACAGAAATATAACAAGCTTCATTTATCCGTTTTCACAAATAAAATAAAATTTAATTCTTCTTAGTCAAAACTTTTCTTTTTGTCACATAAAACAGTGCTGACAGTAAACCGTGACGCTTTTTTATTTTGTACTTTTATATGATAACGCAGAAGATAGTTTCTAGATAAATAACGAATAAAAAATGATAATAAATGCACTGGTAAGAAATTGTCGTATGTGATCAAGTAGAAGATAAAAAAAATTCTTGTTTGCCGACTTAGTTATAGTTTACATGAGTAATAGCAGGTCAATACATAACCCATCCGTCTTTAGAGCTAATTTCTAGCGGTAGCATAGTTGTTAAAGGTTAGGTATTTTTAGTTAGTTTGGTTAGGATTGATATAATTATTAGTTAAAGCAATGGTTACAGATACTTAAAATTGACGTTTTTAAAAATTTTTAATATATCGTTGCATTCTCTTTTGATACTGCCGTGATTCATAACTTTGATTCATTATACATATCACCAATTTGCCTTTCAGTGAACGAGACACGATTAGCAGCGAGTTTTTCTTCCAAAAAATAACTGAGCAGGTGAAAGGCTTGTTTAACTGCAGTATAATGAATTATCACATATTACTTCTGCTACAATTAATGCCATTGAAAGTATTATCATAAAAAAATTTACTATTGTTTAATATATATGTGTAATAAATATCTTAAAATACATTAGTAAATTTTTTAAAATTTCGTTATTTCTGTATTATTTTCCATTATTGATTCAACCTGATTTTCATACCTTTGAGAAGATAGAAATAGTACAAGTAAAAAAAGTGTTTCTTCTATGTAGACAAAATAATTTGGAACTATTAAATAATTAATATATTTTTGTCTAAGAGTTTTATTTGCTCTGTTAATTGTAGCAACACTAACGAAATAATTAAAACTGCAATTCACTCCGAAAAATATTTTTTTGAGTAATATATTTCTTACATGCCTGAAATATCACAGGTTAATATGTAAAAATTTTTAAAGTAATTTAAAGTCTTTAAAATTATATAATTTTCACTTTTAAAAATTAGGCGTTTTTTCTATGTTTAAAATAATAAAGGTCGAATATCTTTACTACCTCTAAAATTTTAATAATGACAGTAAATCTTTCTTTTGAGATTCAACATTCTCATAATTTTAACAAAAAAAACACAGGTAACGCTAAACAAGTGATTGAATTTTATGTCATGTAATAAAATAACAACCATTGATTTATCCTAAAAACCATAATATAAAACAAAATAGTGTAGTTATTATTGATACTTAAAAAATTTTATTTTTAGTGAAAAAAACATACATGTGCAAAAATTGTTATTAATGTTTGATTTTATTAAACATTATTTGGAAACATGAACAGAAAATTGTTTTGTTTCTAAAAACTTTTTTATTTTCTGGTATCCCTTCGTTCGCATACGTGTTTAAAGTTGTACGTTTTTATAGACTTTGTATCATCTATCTCTTTCATCACTTTCTTTCCTTTTGAAGTTTGACCGTTCATACAGTACGTTCGAAAATCCTTCAAATTAAATCTTTATTTAGAAGTTTGTTGTGAATTGTTATAGCATAGGTATTCAATTTGTATTTACATAATATTAAAACTTATTGGTATATGTTTTTACACGATTTCAATTTAAGATTTAATCGTTTTCTAACCTTAAAGTTTTTCTTAGTTCTAATTTTGGACATGTGTATAATTAATGTATATAATTATTACATAGATGTCATTTATATCATAATTATTTGTTGATTGCAGTTACATTTATATATTTGTTAATTAATTAAATCATATTTTGATTAGATTAATTCTGCCTTTTTCAGAAAATGTCTGCATTAGTTCATGAGAAAATATGGCTAGATAAAACCACTTATAATGATGCTGAAAGGAAATACTATGAAACATTATCAAAGGTAAGGTTGACATATTCTTACATTTGCTGTTGATAATCTTTAATGTCCTTATTTGTTATATTTAGCAGATTTATCTGACCTATAGTTTTTAAAAAGGAAAACCTTAAAGGCTAATAATAATCAATGGTGTTTTAATAGGTTAAAGTTGTATATGATTTGTTACAATAACCATTTCTAAAAAAAATGTTAGCTGTGACAAGGGAATCTTAAATTATTTAAATTTTTATGTTATTTTTATATTGTTGTAAAATACTTACAGGAACAGACCTCTCCAGGTATTGAAACTTCTTCTCTAGCTAGTGAAGTAGCAAAAGCTAGACAACATATCAAAAATTCTTTAAAATGTGTAAGTAAAGTGAAATAAAATATTTCAAAAACCTTTGTCTGCATAATATCAATATCATTTTCCTTTTATTTTGATAAAAGTAATAGTAGGTAGAAGAAGAATAAGTTCACTAGACTGAGTCCTCATAACACAAATAATATTTTTAAAACAATAAATGATATATTACACTATTTACATGTACTTATCCTTCTTTATTTATACTCACTAATTAAATAATAATATGTTTAGTACTACATTTATTTCATTTAAAAAAATAAATAATAAAACTGTGATATAAAAAATTATTAAAATTTGTGAAAATCATATGTTTACCTTATAATTAAAAGTCATTTGAAATCACCCAATTGATATGGAGAATTGTCATATCTTGCAAGAAAAAGTATGACAATACAAACCTTTAAGTTTTAATTTAATATAAAATAAGTTTTACTTCATTTACCTAGTCAGGCCAGCCCCAGTGGACAACAGAAGAACATGCTACAGATAAATTGTAAATCAATACAAAACCAACTTATAGTTTATTTTGTATTGATTCTCTGTGATAAATCAAAACTCAGAAAGTCAAGATAAATAAACATATTTAATAGTAAAAAATAAGTAACATTGACTTTATTAATGATCATATTATGATTTAATTAGAGAACATATTTTGTCTTTTTAACATGCTAAGAAATATTACGATATGTTTAATGTATTCGTAGGTGTAGCAAATGTTGTACTTTTTAACAAACATGACTTTTCAGATGGATAGTGTTGCTACATTAGCTGGTGTACCAAACACTGAACTTTTAAATAAGTTGAATAACTTGGAAAAAGATAATGTTGACTTAAAAAAAATAATTGATGATTTACGTAAATTGGTTTTTGGACTACAAGCAAGAGTAGAATTACTAGAGAAAGGATCTAGAGTAGAAGTAAAGCCAGAAACATCAAAGGTAAGTTAATTAAAATAAATAGATTATGATACTTAGATTGTTACGGTCATATAATTGTATATAGCCAGTGTATGTTGATTTAATTTAGGCGTAAACAATTGTTGGCTAGTCAAAATAAATAAATACTTGAAAGTTTTTCTATGATTCTTTTAACAATGTTTTATATAGTAGTTAATAACTAAAACCTGGTAAGATATATTTACTAAGTTTTAATTATTAACTAGCCGGTGATAAAAGATATGCCAATATGAAATGTTGCCTCCATAAGACACAAGATATAAGTTTTGTTATCTCAGCAATTTTATTACGTACATTGCCCTTCTATTGTAAAAATTGAAAGACATTTGAATGCCACAGTAGTAACTACAGAAATTGACTAACTGACCAAAAGCTATATGTATATAGCATTTGTCCGCCATTAAATTGGCATAGCGACATCCCATTCTGCACGGACGTACGCCAAGAATAGGAAGATATTGGTAGGATTTGCACACTACATTACTCTTGTTATATACATAAAGATAATTAAGTCTCTTTAGGATTATAGTTTCAATGGAATTACTGCTTGATGACAGAATTGGCCACAAAAGTGTTCATGAGAACTTTCAAGCATTTAGAAAGTTTCAGTAAAATCTTACAAAAAAAAACCAATTATATTGAAATTAATAATTTTTGATATAATATAAACAATATGAAATTGAACAAAGCACATTAAAAAATGCTAAAGCCACTGATATTTTAGTATGATCGTCAGCTTTTTGTGTATATTTCATGTTAACTATTTTACCATTATGAAAATATACAAATACTAAATATTTTCAGGCCTCAGCTCCACAAGAACAGGATTCAGATGACGGAGTTGACTTATTTGGTTCAGATGATGAAGAAGAAAGTGCAGAAGCTGCAAAACTAAGAGAAGAGCGGCTTGCTGCATATAATGCAAAAAAAGCTAAAAGTTAGTGTTTTTTTGTGTATTCTTTGTCACAATAATCAAAAGATTACATTCAAATTTAGTAAAAAATAGAACAAAATTATGTAAAGTTTTTTTAAAATTATCAATGATAGTTTATGAAAGGAAATTCAAAATGAAATAAATAAAAAAATATTAAATAAACCCCATAAATTAACCATCAAGAGGTGATTTCCTTTTATTGTTAGGACATTTTTTGTCAGCAAACTTTATGTTATACACAACTTACAATAGAAATTAAAATGTTCATAACTAATATATACTTTCTGCAGTTTTTTAATGTTTTTGTTGCTGAATTTTTGTTCAAATTAAAACAGAGACTCAAAACCATTTAAATCATTAAAATATCTCCTTACGTTAAAAAGCTATGAGTGTGTAAAACTAAATAATTTTCTCTTTGAAGATTTCCTCAATGTATATTAACATGTTTAGTGCTGGGACTTAAGGGGAAAGTCTTGAAAAAACCACCTGGCACAGAACATGTTAACTATGTAATAATTGGTTTATTTAAAATAAGTTATATTTATTTATTAAATAATACTGTTTATAGATACTATTACATGACCACTGAACTTCCAGAACCAGTTCTTATTGCAAAATCCAATATCATTTTGGATGTCAAACCATGGGATGATGAAACCGATATGGGTGCAATGGAACAAGCTGTAAGGAGCATTAATACAGATGGGCTCCTTTGGGGTGCAGCTAAGCTTGTACCCCTAGCTTTTGGTATCCATAAATTACAAATATCATGTGTTGTTGAAGATGACAAAGTGTCAGTTGATTGGCTAACTGAAGAAATTGAAAAAATTGAAGAATTTGTAAGTAATATTTTATTTATGTAGAGGATCAATAATCATAGATATTACAATTTCAATACAAATTTTGAGAACAACTGAAACTGTTTTCATGTACATAAAAATGTCTACTGTTGGTTGATCTCTATTGTAGAAGACTCTGAAACTACTGCAGTGGTTAGACTTTACCTACTTGTTACTCACACATTACTGTGTTCAAGTTTGGAGTTGTGTACATCTTACTTCAAAGTGAAATCTGCAGCATGATGTGATGTAACATTATCCTAACCAGGGTTGTATTGTTAAGGATAGGAATATCAATAACTATGAGCTGAATGTCTTACTACTCTTGTTACTTCATTTAATAAAAAGAACATTGAAAATAATTTTTAGTAACAAAACAATGTTTACAAATTTAACTACTGAATAAAATCACAATCATAAAGACATAAGCTAAATAAGTATAATATGTACATTTAAATTTTTACCTTATAAATTATTAACCTATATCTTAATTACTTATAAAATTAACTTCCAGGTTCAAAGTGTTGACATCGCTGCCTTCAACAAGGTGTAACTTCTCTCTTTAAAAGAAACTATCTCTACTTTATAATCCATTTGTTTTATTTATTCCTCAATGACCATAATTTATACTGTTATTGCCATTCGTAATTTAACGAATTTACATTAAAAACAATACTGTGAAATTAAATCGCAGATTAGATTTTTATTTTTTAATTTAAAAAATGTTTTATAAATCAATTAGAACATTCAAATATTATTGTCACACTTATTTCTTGTGTTCATCTACTAAAAATACTCAAACTCTTTCGTGTCGGTCACAAACATAAATCATGGCGTGAGCAGACGTGTCGCAAAATAAAATAGGAAAGGACGTATTACGTTTTAGCGACTTTTGCAAATTCTTATCAATGACTGAAGATATCCCATACATAATATTGCAATTCAATTCAAAATATAGTAAAACCAAACAGACCATCTATAAAAATCCAACAGAATGCTGTTTGAATATAGCTGATCTAAACTAAATAATATTTTGAAGGCTTGTAATGCTATCTCCTTTTTTACTAAATTTGCTTTACCGAAGTAATTGCTTAAATAAAAAAGCAACAATACTGTTATCATCATCAGTCTGTGGCAGTCCACTGTTGGACATGGATCTCACAAAGATTATGACATAGCCTGGCCTCGGACCTTACGCATCGAGTTGCTGCCAGACGCCTTGCACAGATCGTTACTCGATCTGGTCAGGGAGGGTCCAATGCCATGTTGACCCACACGGGGTTTCCACTCTAAGACATGTCAACTCTAACAGTGGTCACTTCTGCGACAGACATGACCAAACCATTGCCACTTCACTTAGCATATACAGATAGACTCGCCGGTGACCTTGATCCTCAACAATACTATTATTTTTAAAAACTGGAGAAACACATTCTGTCCTAAATTTCATCTACAATCAAAGTTTAAAATCATATATAGACTTCATTTACAGTTTTATAGCACTTGCGATAGAAGTCACAAAAGCGCTTTCTAGTTAATCCTTAGGAAGTACCTATTAATGGAGCTAACGTGGATAGATTAATCTTTTTAGAGGCGCTTGAAAAGATATTAATTTTCTGAGACAATATTTTTTAACTAAGGCTAGGCATTTAAGATTAAATGATAATTCCAAATGAATATATTTTTTTTATATACAGAAAAAATAATTTATTTCTACATTAAAAATATAATTTGATAAAATAAGGGGAAGGAAAAATGTCATCTGCCACAAAGATTTGTTCAGTATGTAAAAATAAACTTTCTAGGAAAGAATACATGATATGCTCCACATGTGGCTTAGGATATGACTTGCTGTGTGCTAATATAACACCTAAATCTTACTCTGCTATGGATCAAGACCGTAAAAATAACTGTAGTTGTCAGGAATGTCGTAATAAGATACCGAAATCTGATAACACAAACACTCCTACTAGAGCAGCAAGTCGATCTGCCGCCACTTCTGATGATGATAAAGGTATTGAAGAGGAACGAAATGTTACTTTGCGAACAAAAAAAACTGAGCTCTACATGTGGCAGCGACGGATCCTACGTTACTGAAGGACATTTACGTACTATTATTAAACAGGAGATAACGAATACTATCAAACAACTAGTTTCTGAACACTTGTCGAATATTTCCCAACAAATAGCTAACTTTCACGAATCCTTAACATAAATTTTAATAAGCAATACTAGGAGCTCAAGCAAATAGTAATCGAGAGAAATGATACAATTTCTGATTTAGTTTCTAAAAACAATAATTTAACACTACAAGTGAAGAATTTGACAAATAGATTGGGACAAGTAGAACAAAGCATGCGTTCCCCAAATATTGAGATCAATGGGATCCCTGAAAACAAGTCAGAAAATTTAATAACGACTATTGAAGAGCTTGGTAGAATTTTCGAAAATCCTTTTGGCGACTGCGACATTCTGCACGTAATACGTATTGCCAAACTTAATAAGGTGAATGACCGCCCTCGCTCCGTGATTATAAAACTACGTAGTCAACGCCGTCGCGATGAGTTGCTGGCTGTAGTTACTAAGTTCAATAAAAAGAATTTAGACAACAAATTGAATTAAGAGCATCTAGGAATCGGGGGACCTCGTGTGCCAGTATTTGTATCTGAACATCTAACGCCGATAAACAAACAGTTACATGCGGCCGCTCGTAAGAAGGCAAAAGATACTGGTTTTAAGTTTATATGGGTGAGGGATGGTAAAATTTTTGCAAGGAAAAATGAACAGAGTCACGTTATATATATTAAAGATGAAAAAAGCTTAAAATTAATTGCATAGTGTAATAAAATAAATTTGATCAACTAATTTATAATAGATTGCTGTTATGTAAGCAATTATGTATCAGGGAAACCAGATTGCATCTACCGGACCGCAAATCGCACAAATGTTCGCAAGTTGCTTTTCATCGGTATTTAACAGAGATTTTCTAGCTGGTGAAGTAGACTTCTCGTTTAATACAACCCCTTTAAGTTGTATTAACATATCAGAACGTGACATTCGACGCTCAATTAAAAAGCTAGATATGCATAAAGGAGCTGGACCAGACAATATTCCCCCAGTCTTCGTTAGACGTTGCGGCTCTGCTTTGGCTTTACTTTTGTCAATTATTTTCAACAGATCCTTGAATGATGGTGTATTTTCAGACATTTGGAAGAGCTCTTAAGTAGTCTGAGTATTTAAGAGAGGAGCCACAAGCAATGTTAGTAACTACAGGCCAATTTCCATACTTTCGTGCATTCCAAAGCTCTTTGAGTCACTCGTCTGTCCTCTTATAACACAGCATCTGAGTAACTTTATTTCTGAACATCCACACGGGTTTAGAAAAGGCCGCTCAGTTGAAACTAATTTAGTCTCATTTACATCTTACCTCTATCTGGAAATTGATAGAGGCCTGGAAGTAGATGCAATTTATATGGACTTCTCCAGTGCTTTCGATAAAGTCTATCATTCTCGTTTAATAAATAAATTACGAGGCTTTGGGATTGGTGGGTCGTTATTGGAATGGTTTCGTTCGTATCTTGCAAAAAGACTCCAGTTTGTAGTGGTGAATGGTCATAAATCACAGGACTACATAGCTATTTCAGGTGTACCACAAGGCTCCCATCTCGGTCCTGTATTATTTTCGGCTTTTATCAATGATATAACTTCAGAAATACGCGACAGTCAATTTTGTCTTTTTGCTGACGATTTAAAAATATACAGAACAGTTACTTTGGCAACGGACTCAGAGCTTATACAACGTGATTTAGATAGAATAAGTATATGGTGTAAATTAAACGGAATGACGATAAATACAAAAAATCCCGCTACATAAATTTTTCTAAAAAACGAGTCCTTATGACATCCCGTTATATACTAAATGGTGACATTCTGCAGCAAGTCCATGAAATTCGAGATTTGGGTGTGATAATGGATAAGAAACTAACATTCAAAGCACATATTGATGCAATTGTTAATAAAGCTGCCAAAATGCTGGGATTCCTAAAAAGAAATACTAAAGGATTTATGTCACACACTAAAATAATATTATACAACTCGCTGGTTCGCAGTCAACTTGAGTTCGCGTCAGTAATTTGGGATCCCTATTACGCCACTTATACGCAGCGAATTGAAAGCGTACAGCGTGCATTCACTAGGCACTTGGCATTCCATTTTTCTAACATATCTCACCGTACTACATATGATCTACGTCTTAAACATTTTAAAATAATATCGCTCGGCAACCGTCGCAGAATAACTAATATCATATTCCTAAAAAAACTAATTTCCGGAAGCATAAATTGTAACCACCTACTTCAAAAAATCAACTTTAACGTTCCATACCACTGCCCCCGGTATCCTATCACTAAAATTTTTCATATTCCCACAAGTAAAACAAATGTCTTTAAATGTTCCTCTTTATCCAAGATTTGTAGTGAATATAAGCAAATATGTGCATTAATTGACGGCATGGACATTTTTTATGACACGTGTCCTGGTCTCAAAAATAAACTAGTATCCAAGTTTCTGTGTCTATAATTGTAAGCGAATATTAAATTGATAACTCTTGTTATGTCATTTTAAATTTTTATCTCATGTGTGTCTTTGTCATTTTGTTAACATGAAAATAACTAATTTTTCCAAATTTTTATAGGATTGCTTTAACATGTCATAGTTTTAAGAGATTGCTGTACACGCCTGTAACTGGCTTACATACCAGTACCTATACTTATAATTGTTAATTTTAAGCTTGAATATTTTGTATGTATTGCTGTTGGTGTGATTAAATAAATAAATAAAATAAAAAAATATAAATTGCCCTTTTGGTTTCTGACCCATGATCATTGTTTTTATTTTAAAACAAACATTGTTTTAAAAAAAATTGTTTCTGTTAAGACTACTATTTCATACGCCTACTTTAAAAGCTGTATGAGTTTTACGATTATCCTCAAAATATATTGTCAATGTCAATTATTTTGCTACACGCAGATATCTCGAGCTGTCATAAATTGTGGTTTGGTACCATGTGGTAATTGGTGGTAATACTTTATTCGTATGAATTTAAGTTACACAAATATGATTTGCAAAAAGTGTAATGAAAATGGCACCATTACTTTACGTAAAGAACATATATATTGTGATAACTGTTTCACGCAAAACCTTACTCACAAATTTAGAGCATGCATAGGAAAAAATAAAATATTATCATCATTCGAAAAAGTTTTAATATGTATTACCGGAGGACCGAGTTCTACAGTTCTAATGGATTTAGTTTTTAATAGTATATCCCAAGAAAGTCACAAAAAACTAAGAATCATTCCATTTTTTTTACATGTAACTGGTAAATATTTCTGTAATATATTGTCATATAAATATCCACTAACATAGGTGATCTCTGGAAATTGATATAGAGTACGTAAAAGTTTTAGACAATTTTTTTTTCAATTTTGCTATTAATTAAATATTTTTTGTTTTTTTCTGCAGTATACATCTATGGAATAAAATGAATTTTGATAATGAATTTTTTTCAGGGTTTGGGCAAAAAGATTGTGACTTAAAAACTTGCGAAATTGTATTAAAGCAATGTGAAAAATACAAATTTAATGTATATGTTGTAAATAGTTTCAAATTCTATATGCAAAAGCTGAATACTCTACCTGATTTAAACAGCATATCAGAAATTAACAATTGTTATGAGGATGATGTTAAAATTCATTTTAAAAAAATATTGTTGAAAATGGCACCATCATCAAGCAATGATATTGAAAGAAAAATAAAACACAACATATTTATAAGAGTTGCAAAGGAATTAAAGTGTAAATTTATTTTTACTGCCGAAATAACAAGTACATTAGCTATAAACTTACTTTCTAATCTTGTGATTGGACGAGGGTCACAAGTAGGAGATGATGTAGTAAGTTATACTTTAATTATTAATTTTATAATTTTTACCTATTAGTACACTTATTATTTACTTATTGTTTCAAAATGTTTGTTACTTTAATTACCTTTTAGGGTTTTATTGATAAGCGAAATGAAGGAGTAAAACTTTTAAGACCTATGAAGGATATCACAGAAGAGGAATTGCACCACTACATTCATATTAAAGATTTAATACAAATCTATACCAATAACACAAGATTGAATAGTTTGCAGTCTGTTATCAAAAATTTTATATTAAATTTACAAAAGGACTTTCCTGCCACTGTCTCTACTGTTTATAAAACAGCTGAAAAAATTGGAACTACTGAGAAGAAGGAAAAGAAATGCAAATTTTGTCAGGTACATGTTTTAAGATTTTGTTGTTCTCATATTTAAACTATAAACCAAAAAAAATATTTTTTAAATTCCTGTATCTTTAATATTAAACATAACTTATGCACACTGCAGGTAATACTTTTCCATGTTTCTTCAATTTTTTTTTTTCAATTCTGCCTGGCTGTTTATTTTTCTTGGTGTGGAAGTGCTTCTCACTTTTTTTCTTTCTCAAGATCACACAAAGCATCTTGCTACAACCTCTTATAACTTGAGCAATGGATCTCCATAAATTCTATGCCCCAAGATCATTGAGGTTGGTCATCCAGTTCACTACACTTGTCTGTTTAAAGGAAAGGAAGATATTACACTGTGTCTTTGGCCTCACGACCACCGCTACTGCTGTACATACACTGTTTAGACATAGAAGATAGGAATAACAAGCAGATAGGGACAAATCACAAAACCAACAAACCTCTCCCTTTGTGATTCCTCATCAGCTGTAGTGGGCAGTAGCAATGGTGCCTTGCTCACTAAAACCTTGTCTCAAATCTTTTATAGTATTTTGATCATTAATATACTGTTTTTAGTGATAAAAGAGGATTACTAGAATTCTAGATCAAAACTATATCTAAATGCCATTTTTTTTTCCAGAGTTCCCTTGGTCTTAACAGTGAAAAAATTACAGCAGTTGAAGCAACAAATTTTTCAAGGACAGTTTCAAATTGTCAACCGTATAAGTACTGTGTTAGTAAAGACAGTATGTCCCAAAAACTTACAAATGAATATAATGTAAACACATCATTGTCCACTGCCATTGATGCCCAGTTTTGCTATTCTTGTAGTAAAAACTGTTTACAAGAAGAATTTTTAGACTTAATTCAGTATTACCTTAATAATAGCAATCAGCAAGTAAATTTAAATTTGCAAAAAATTGGCACTCATCATTGATGATCAACTGATCTGCAAAGTTGACGATGAATCTAACAAGTAGCTTATCACTCAGGACTTCTACTCTAGGAAACAATTCACTGGTCCTTATAAACATGAGATATCAACCTTACTAAGTAAAAAATTATTCATAGAATTGTCAGTGATTTTTAACTATGTCTTTAAATTTTCAACACTTTGTAACAGAAATAAAAATAACCAGTCCAATCATCACAAATAATACCTTATAATGTTGCTAAGGATATATGTTTTCTTATCAATAGATTTCGGAACAAAATATTATATATAAACCATGGTGAAAGCAATGAGAGCAAATAAGTCATCATTTCAACTGATGGATGTCCGCTGCTAGACATAGGTCTCTTGTAAAGTACTCCACAAAATACGATCTTCTGCTGTTCCAGTACTTCACGCAAAGATACGCCTAGCATAACCCTCTACATCGCTCGCTGTGTGATTCTAAGCTTTCTTATGAGGCCCATTGTTAGCGACCAAGTTTCGGAGCCATAAGTCATCACTGACAACACGCACTGTTCGAACACTTTAGTTTTCAGATACTGAGGGATTTTGGACGAAAAGACCTTACGAAGTTTTCCGAACGTTGCCCATCCGAGTTGGATTCGGCGGTTGACCTCTTTCTCGAAATTGAATCTACCTAACTGGACTGTGTGTCCCAGCTACACATAAGGGAGATTATATCTCCCTGCTGCACTCCTCCCTGCAGTTGGATAGGTCGTATTGTTTGGTTCTGTATATGAATCGACATGGTGGCGGTTTCGTACAAGTGCTTCATCACTTAGATATACCGATAGTCAATTCGGCATCTCTGAAGTGACCTCAATACTGCCCAGGTTTCTACCGAATCAAAGGCTTTCTCGTATTACAAAAACAAGCGAGATGGGTCTGTTGTACTCCAGCAAAGTGTTATCACCTTTTTTGAAGAAAAGAACCACTACGCCCCTGTGCCACGCTTCTGACGTCGTGCCTTCGTTGATAACGGAATTGAACAATCGCTGAAAGATTTTCAGTACCGGTTTTCCACCTGCTTTCAGGAGTTCTGCTGTGATTTCGTCATCCCCAGGTGCCTTGTTATTTTTAAATTGTTTGAGAGTCATACTAATCTCATAAAGGCCGGTCCGGGAGATCTTCGGTATAGTTTCGGGTCAGTCTGTCTCTGGGATCTTTGGCCAGTTCAACAGGTGACAACGTTGAGGTGTATAATTGTCCGTAAAACTTCTAGACCTCTCCCAATATCTCAGGTTTTGAGGAAATGACGCTGCCATGTGCGGACTTCAGCCGCGTCAGCTGGCTCTGTCCGAGAGACAGATCTCTTGCGAATACCTTCGAGCCTTTGTTTGGCTCGATGATGTTTTTTATGCGCTTGGTGTTAAAATCGCGCAGGTCGCATTTCGGTGATCTAGAGATCTGTCTATTTTTCTGCTGATAAGCAGACGCGTCTTCTGAAGTTTGCAGCTTCATTTCCTGCCTTTCCTCCATAAGTTTGCGAGTTTGGTTTGTTATTTGATAAGTACTTCTTTTGAAACTTTTACTATTGTTTTTTTTAATCGCCAGTAACAATAAGTTGCTAGTTAGAGATTAACACTACATCACATCATGTTATGTTCATCTCCTTTGGAATAGATTGCGTGATAACTCTAGGAATTTTAGTAAGTACAACGCTTTTCAAATTGTTACAGTAAAGGTGCACACTACTGCTGGTGGTAGAAATAGTCACTACAGTGTTAGACCTAAAGATTTCCGACAACGGCAATAATTTACGCGTTGTACGGGTTTCATTAATACTTCTTTGCATAACGATGGAAATTTCCACCATAACATTTAGTGGGTAAAAGGGTACACAAAACCAATGTACTTTACATTTGGTGCTCCTAACGACTTTACAACGCCGTAGCGTAAAACAAACGCAATTTTCAAAAAAAAACTAACGCCACTGTTAATTACCAGGATTTGAACTTGTCATTTCGCTGTTTGTTGTGACTGGAAAAAACGGCCGACTTTATAAATTGTTTTAGGAATTTACGTGAGATTTTTCGCATTCTATCCTTGGCGGCAGATCTACTTCTCTTCCGATGATCCGTCGAGATGCGCAGATGCTGTAACTGATGTCGTGCGTCAAGCTATGGAGTATTTCGTTCCATTCGCTGACATACCCGTCCGTGGCAAAGCTCGCCCGTGTTATAATGCAGAATGTGCAGATGCTGAAAAACAGAAACACAGCTGCATACCTCTCGTGGGTTGATGCTCGACATCGTAAATCTCCGGAAATAAGATCTAGGAAGAGAGCCTTTAACCAAGCTGCTAGGTCGTACAAAAAGGTACTCCAGAAAGCTCGTTACAACCGAGTTAAGCATTTCGGCGCGAAGCTCACTACCCTAATATCGGGCAGCCGAGCTTTCTGGTCGCTTGCTAGGTCTGTGGAGGCAAACTACTGCCAGCCTTCTCTGTCTCCGCTGGTTAAGCCTGATGGTCCATTGGCTCAGACAGCAAAAGAGAAAGCGAATTTGTTTGCTTCTCTTTTTGCTTATAATTCTCATCTGGACGCTGGCAATACCACTCCGCGCAATATTCCGCAATTGTTTCATAATTATACAAATAAATTTGTGTTTTTTTTTTTAATTATTGTTGCTTCGTTTGCGTGGTTGTTCAGGAAGTGTGAATTAATAGACAGAAGTCTTGACGAATTTATCTAAATATAATGAGTTAAACGGGTCTAGTCGTAGTTGTAATGAATAAGCGCAAGTGACATACAATTTTTAAATTAAAAAGGAAAGAAAACAAAAAACGTTAACGGTGTTGCCAACGTAAAATTCGCGGAACATGCCGTTACGCCGTAATTTTATTTATTAAAACCATAAACTTAATGTTAAAATTTATTAACAGAATAAAATAATTTTAAACTTTCTGTCGTTTATTTAAAGTATTATCCGAAACGAAAATCTCTCAGGATATTGACTACTTTTTAAACTTTTACCTACAATTAGTTGAAGATTGTATTTTAGCCGAATACCCGACGCCGAGCCAGCTATTCGACTTGTCAGTATATCAAGAAGTTTTGCAAACACTAAACTTTTAAATTTGCAAATAATTACACCATTTACATAACAATTACCAATAGCAAGTGGTTTACTCTTTAGTAAACTTTGATACGAGGGTACGCGTCTATTGCTGCAGCATTTAATTCACTTTTAAATTTGCCTAAAATACATTAAAATTATAAATAAAATATGCATTGTGTCATCTAATTTTTGAACAATATTTTATAGCTATTAAGAGGAAAGTAAGTTTTATTATCATCGAGCTGAATATCATAAGTCCGTGACCATAAGAGCAAACCTGTTTCCTACCGAATCATCAGACTGAAGCAGTTTTCATAGAAGTTATCAATTTATACACGGCCAAGATAATTTATAAAAAGTAATATCTCTTTAAACCGTCTTCACGCCTAAGTTGTTCGCGTGTGAATAAATAATTTACGATTATGAAGTTTTTTTATAAAAAGCTTAATTATGCTTGTGGTACACACACCATAGACCAGTGTTTTCCAGCCCTATTGATTACATGTCTCACTTATGAGCAAACAATTTTCTATGTCCCCCTCTGATAATTTTTTTATTCAATACCTCCAAATAAAAAAAAAACCTTAAAATGAAATAAATAATGTTACTTTTTTTGATTGATTGCCTCCCTTACTGACGGAAACGCTACCTTATGAAGCCTAGGTCCCACCTTGGAAAACTTCCATAGACAGACGTACAGAGACCGATAATCCTTACAAGTGAATTTGACATATAGTCAAAATTCTTTTTTTTTTGTTGTCGGGGGGAAAATGCGGGTGCATTCCACGCCGCCACGAGGAGCAGCGTGGATATGTGGGACTCCAACCCGCTAAAAACCCCTGGTATCCTTCTCTGCCCTCAGACGAGGCTGCGGGGACGCCGGAGCACTCGATGGCGACCAAATTAAAATTACCTAGGAATACTTCCTTATTTTTTGTTTATTATAATTGCACATAAACATTAATTTAATTTAATAATAAACGAATCGGCTACCATGCTCTGTAAGACTATTCTTTATAAAAAAAAATGAGCAACCGAAATAGTATATATACATTTTTGTCACTTTTGGCGTTACCAATTTGAATGTATTTGGATTCCGACGTTTTCAAAAAATATAAATGGGGACCTTTACATAAATCATGCCAATTTATACTTCTATCTCTTCATTATCTAATCGCGACCATAGTTCCGTGTAGATCTAGAGACCATGCTATAAGTGCTTTTAATTATTTTTGTGTAGCTGTCATCAAAACATTATGTAGCATTTCATAATTACTTTTTTGTAATACAATAGTATACACAAAATTAATCACTGTGCCCCGTTGTTATAGGCGGGCCGTGTTATTTACTATTGGATGAATAAAAAATACTTTGTACGCAAGTGTATAACAAATGAACTTTGTACGCTCTATTATTGTGTTCCTAGTTATGTATGACATTTAATATAAAAACTCGTTGCATACGTATAATAATTATCAACATTTTTATATTTTATAAGGCGACAATTTATTTTGTAGAGAGATTTAGCCTCCGTAGCTCAGGCTTAGTTCGATCATTGGTCAGCGTTGTGCAATTTGATATGTAATAGGATTTTTAAATTCGCATGGCTATCTACCACCACCTTCGAATTGTAAAGCTGCAGCTTTAACTACGTTACTGTTTCGATTGTCAGCTAATGAATGAAACTCAGCGGATTATCATCAGTATCATCAACAGTTTCTTTGTCACTTAACACCATGTGAAATTTATTAGTCTAATAGAGAAATCAGAAAAACATGAAACATGTTTCTCAATTGGCTCCTGTGTGGGATTTTCAGTTTTGTTTGATGTACTTTCTATATGACACAGGAAAGATTTAAACATAAGGGAAATAATGATTTCGTCTTACAAAGTAATAATATAGAAAGTTTTTTTTTCGTAAAAATTCATATTAGTATCTAAAATAGTTTTACTCTCATCATAAAATCACTAATAAAAATTACTACATCAAAATATAAAAAAAAAATTGTGATAAATTCATTGGAAGAAACTTAAGAATTACTCAATTTCGTTAAAAAAAAACATGCTTGATTATTGTTTTATGTTTTTGTTCAGATTACATAACATACATTATTCAAAAATAACTGAAAATTAACACTTTATTTGGACTAAATTTTGATTATCTGCATTTTGTATATAACAAATTGCCAAGGAATATAGTCTCACTCCCGCAGCAATAAAGTATTCTTTATAAAAACACATTCTACATCACTAATAAAAAAAATAGAAAACATTTCCAGGCAAAGTTAGTCAGTTTATTATGAAAATTTTGATGCAACAACTTGTAGTTATCACACTAAAAATAAATTATAACCTGATGCCACTTTTATGATGAAGATCCATTTAACTTTTCTATGTATAGGGTAGTAATAACTAACATAATTTACTAAAACATACTATCAGAGGAGATAACTTATTTTCGATTACTTTTTTTAATGTAATAAAAAGAAAAAAGGGTTACATCTTAAAATTTTGTATTTATACCCACACATATCTACATTTTGTTTTAATATACATAAATACAAAATTTTAATTGCGGTTCCAACAAAAATGATTGCTAAACCTGTATTCTGCAATCTGTATGCACGGTGTTATTAATAATATATCATACAAGTAATTACAATATTGTTACCATATAGGTTAATAAATGCAAAATATCAAGTGCAATGAAACTCGAAACATTTTTACCTTTATCTCAATAATTAATATTGAACTTCACATAAAAGTTGGTATATTTAACTATTAATTTTCAAAACCACCGAAATATACTTGAAAGTAAAAGCATGGAGTACACTTTCTTGGACTTAATAGTTTGTACCGGAGAAAAAACACTTGTAAAACAATGAATAAACCAGATTTTTACTAACATTAAACACTAAATCATATTGTCTTTCCAAATCATACATCATTTAGTGAAAACATTGGAGTTTAAAGAGATTAGTTCATGATAATTTGAACATAGATGTCATTTGTTCACTTTGCCCTTAAATTCTCTTTAAGTGGACTTGGGAGTGTTTTTAATGTTTTCTCTTTCTCATGGATTTCCTCTGGAATCTTGTACAAGTAAATATTCAATATATTATAGTGTTACCAAGAACATTACTGAGTCTAATAACAATTATTCTGTAGCATTTATTGGTCCTTGTAGTGTGTTAGGTGTTGGAGAATTAGATGACACCATACGACCCTGCTCTTTTACAATTGGATCTGTAACAATATATTACATTATATTTATCACTGAAATCTATGAAAACAGAAATACATTATTTATATTATTGAATTGTACAGGTTAGCTTAACACACATAGAATATTCTATTGCATTACCATAGTATGTATATCTGTAAGGGTAGTTACAAATGAAATGAGTAAACAAAAATAAAAATACAATTGAAACCTTTAATGATATTTTGTCATAAATGGGACACACAAAGAGAGTCAAAGTTGACTATTAAATGAAAGTAATGGGATAACTGAGGAAGATAAAATTTACTAATAAAGTTAAAGACAAATTATCAAAAACTTCTGAATCACTCACTAAACACATTATTTAAAAAATTAACACATTGTTTTCCACTTTTTGATATTTAAAAAATATTTCCTATTATTTTGGCGAATAATAGAAATCACAACTGTTTCATAAGGACATATATCAATTAGAAGAAAAGGTGAAACATTAATTTCACTGGTCTCTGTTGTCAGAGACCGTAGGTAGTTACCGCTGTTACTCCTGTTGCAGTTGCCAAACAGTAGTGTGGAGACGTTACTGTGGTCTGGTTTAAAGCACATAGCAAGCTAATGAAATTACAGCAGTAACAAGAATTAACACCCTTTGTATCAACGCGACAAGCGCAATGTGGTGTTTCTTTTGTGATTTTAATCAGCGCCACATAGTGACATAAACATGCATATCACTCAATATCAGGAGAATGAACACCTTGTTTGTCTTATAACTTTGTGGAAAATAAAAAACAGAATTAAATACAGTCAACCCTTCTATAATGCAGTACACCGATAACAGGGTTACCATATAATGAGGACTTGAAATTGCAACAGCCTTCCTCTAGCAGTACTCTTACAGCGCAGTTTCCGTGCTGCAGCATCTCATAAGTTTTTTAAGCATACCCTATGAGTAACTGGATATGTTTATATAAATGTTCCATCTTATCTCTTAGCCATCTCCAACATCAATTCCAGCTGTCTAAGAGCTATCTCATAGTGGGTTTGATTGGGGAGTCTTTTTAAAATAAATCTTGTCTTTTGTTTTTGGTCTTGGTCTCTGTATAACGCAGTAGTAATTGTGTAATCTGTACAAATGAGTTTCTTATAGCGAGTTCCATATAACGCAAAACAAACTCACCGCATTATAAGAGAGTTGACTATATACTATTTCCTATTTCAATCAAAGGTATTATTTTCTAAGATAAAACAAAAAAGGATGTAAACTTCTGAATGAGGGATGTTTAGACCTTAACTTGAATAACCAATATCAACATGATAATTTGTATGTTAAATCTATTAAACAAATGGCAAATAATAAATTTTCAGTATTCTTTATGTTATAAGAAATATCAAGTATGTGTAACTTGCATCATATGTATTAAGTATACTTATACGTATGGACCACATGGTCACCAAAATTTAAATAGGTCATCATTATAAATAGGTAAAAATTTTAATAGCATAACATTATGATAGCTTTTAAATTTTTTATAAACTTCAAATTCAATATACACCATTAATGAAAGTGATTAGATTCCTTTCCTTTGTACTGAAATATTTTTTTAACACATCTACACATACAATAAAACAATTTCTCTATATTACCACTTCGTCTTTTATTAATAAGATACCCTTATTAATATAGCAAGAGTATTTAATTATTAACACTTATAGGTATACACAATTAAATCTGATGATTGCAGGGAACGCACTGCCTTTTCCAATACTGCATATGTTAAAGCAGGAAGCAGAGATTCCCCAAACTAGGAATTGCAAATATTTTTTTTAATAAAGATTTCTTTTATTTTTTTTAATTATTTTTCGATTTACTCACAGAAATATGGATGATCCATTGCCTCCCGTGCAGTATAACGCTCGTAATGATCATAACGTAGCAAACGATCAAGGAAATCTAAAGCTTCAGCAGAAACCAAATGCTGGTTTTCAGAATGGACAAATCTCTCCCACCGTTTACGTGAATGTCTGTGGAAAATCAAATAATATTTCAATGAGCTTTATTTAACTAAAAATAAAAAAAATGTAATTTTTTTTAAGTTCCATTTTTGCACATAAACTTGCTGGTTTGAAGTAGTAGTTCCCTAAATAAATATAACTATATGTATATATATAAACAAATGATAGACAATACCATGTTAAGAAACAATATTTTATAATTGATTATTTGTTTTGATTAAACTATTTTTAAAGGTTAAAGTTAGTAAAGTTACCACTACTAATTGTTGTTGACAAAATGTAATAAAAATAAGATGACACACAGGAATCACTAGACAGTAATTTAAATGTCTATTAATAAAAAAATATGTTTTATTTATAAACTTGGCATACCTTCCAAGTATATCATTAAATCGTGGATCCAATTCTATATGATATTTATCCAAATATTCAAATAGCTCCTCTGTACCTAGCACTTTTGCAATACGCACAAGTTGGTCATAATTATCATGACCATGGAAGAATGGTTCTTTACGGAAGATCATAGATGCCAACATACACCCTAATGACCACATGTCTAATGAGTAGTCATACAATTGATAATCCACCAGAAGTTCTGGACCCTGTAAGTATTATCAAATTATTAAATTTAATAGTCAAACTGTAAGAGTTAAATGTGGTTAAGAAGGACATTGTTTAAAAGAGTTGGTGAATGAAGTATAGCAAAAATTGAAGCATGACTGTGCTTGGATTTATATTTTTAAGGAGAACATAATTTATTTAATCATCAAAACTGTACTATTGGATGTGACAACAATTTCTAATAAAGAAAGAAATGAAATGCAACAACCCAAAAAATATATAACAGTAGTCGTTAACATATCTTAAAATAAAACAAATGTATAGCTATATTCACAAAAAGAATTTTATTTTCAAAAAATTTGTACAAATAATATAAATAGTAGTTACAAGATTGTAAAATAAATATAATTATTTTACACAAATTGAAAAAGATTTTTTTCAAATTAGCTTTTACTTCAAAGAAGGAATTGGAGAATTGGTTCAAAGGGACATAGTTTTAAAAAGTTAATGATGATTACTAGGTACTTGCATTAAGGATTCTCTATCAATGAATAATAAAATTTACCTTAAAGTATCTAGAAGCAACTCGAACATTATACTCTTGTCCAGGGTGGTAGAACTCTGCTAAGCCCCAGTCAATGAGACGCAACTTTCTATTATCATGATCAATCATAACATTGTGAGGCTTCACATCTCTGTGCATAATACCCATACTATGGCAATAATCTAAAGCCTTCAGGAGTTCATACAAATAATACCTAAAAGCAAAAATAGCATTTTATGTGCATGACATAGATATTACTATGGACATACATACCTCCTTTCAATTCACATTTCTCTTATATTACCTTATATCATAATCTGATAGTGTTTGATAAAGTTGTTTAAAATCAGTATTGTTCACATGTTCAAAAATGAGTGCAGGTGTACGAGATACAGGATCTTTAACTACAGCTTGTAATGTAATAATGTTTGTGCCACCTCTTAAGTTCTCTAATATCTTTATTTCTCTTTTGATCTTCTTCTTTTTAACAGGCTAAAAGAAATTTCAACAAATAAATATATATTTTTTTTTCAGTATGAGATATATTCAATTTATTTTACATGACCACCAATTATATTAGGATTACATGTGACTCACCTTTAATATTTTAACTACACACTTCTCGTTATTTGTTATATTTATTGCCTCGAATACTTCACTGTATTTCCCGCGCCCAAGTTTTCGAACTAGCTGATAATCTTCCTGATTACCCCAGTCTACAACATAGCTTTCATAGTCCCAATATTCTGCTGGTTTCTGTGAGTTAACATCGGCATATACCCGGGCTCTACTAGGTAATGCCATCGTTTTATACCTTTGCCAACCTAGGGTTTTATCCACGATATTCTTACCGGAAATCGCATATGTCTTGAGTAATGATACTGTGAATAAAAATATTTTCGATGTCACTTTCAAAGGTTCACTGAATCACACTTGACTATTATAATTTTAATCATTGAACTCGTCACTGGGAATCATTGTAAACGATTACGAACGATTACGAGTCACTTGTATTGATGTATAACCTAAAAACGACATCCAACTCAATAATTGTAAAAAACTTTACAAATTCAAAATAAATCAAGAGCATACAAAAAGTATTATCTAGTAATGTTCTGACAAAGCCTACAGAGAAGATTTATCTATATATAATATATATTATAAAGAAATAAAATTTAGAAGTCTTTGCAGAGAAAAATGCACGCCATTATCGTCAAATGGTCAAATGATCTAGTCAAACATTCATACCTAACACATTACAGAGGTAAATCCTACTTTAAGTGTTAAAAAGGAGAAGCATACATAAACTTCTTGAAAATTAACAAGTAACGTAATGTCCGTTCTATAAAATACACTTTTATCACATAACCGGCACAAATTCAGCGAAATTCAAGATGGACGCCTATCCATCCATCTCTATACAAAAGTACAACGAAAGTACACCATCTACAACTGCCACTTTACTATAGTCCGGGATCGAATCGCTATCTCTTTCACACCTTGAGGTTAAGCATTTTTATTAAAATTATATAAGGAATCTTACATATTTTAAAAATATTAAATTTACTAACAATAAATAACAGGATGAACTATCATTTTAATATTATAAAAATATTTAAAACATAATTATCGATTCGAGGTCAATACAATTTTTAAGACATCGTGTTTTAAAAGAGCATTTACTTTGAAATAAAAAACACTTTGTTTTTGTATTTTTTTAAAGCAAAGGCGGCAAATTTTATGTTTTGATATAGTTTAAATGTAACTAAAAAGTGCAAATAAGATTTCGAATATGGTAAAATTATAGAGAAACTACCGATTGAAAATAAGCAGGGTTGAAGATAAAATATCTAGGTAAATAACTTTAAAATTAAGACTGAGTCAAAAATTAACTTATGTTGTTATTCGTAAAAAACAAGATATAATCACCAAGTTTTATGTCAATAAATTGACAAAATATTTAGAAAATTTCTGGTATGTTATAAGTTTGTGACCTGAGTAATAAAGGAAAATGTACAAAATAAGCATATTGAGAGGATTTTCGGCGCGAAGCTGCGTTCTAGACGTGGTTTCGTGCCGAAAATTTCTAAGCTGTTATTATACTAAAATTTTTGGTTTTAATGAATAATATTCTATCACAAAGTGAAAATATTAAGTTATAATAGAGACCAAGGATTATATACCTACCTCATAACATCTCTGCACCACCCAAGGTAGACTGTAAGATAATGCCAATGGCATTAAGTCCGCCTTTACACTAGGTGTAAGAAGGAATAAATAAATAAATATATGGAAAGGATTAAGCAAATAATAACAGAAAAGTCGAAACGTCTGGATTGTACATACTCCCCGGATTGACCAATTGGATTGAACGGACATACTTTTGATTTAACTTTAACATAGGATTTGAAACGGGCATCTAGAAATATAAGTGGTTTTTATTTCGATTCTATTATTATTGCTTATGGATGTCACTCCGACCAATTCAAAACATAAAAGAAGTGGCCTTATGACCGAGAATAATAAGAAATGACAATAATAAGACAAGACATGGTGTCTGCCTTACAATCAAGAATAATGAAGACGTGGCTTCGGCCTTTAAAACTACCAAAATTTTCAAATAATTACCAAAAATAAGACCTGGCTGTATGGACTTAAGTCCTTTGCCTTTCTCTTCGGAGATAAATTAATATCATCATCATCATGTAAAAAATAAATAATAATAATAAAAGTATTATACTTTTAATACAAACATATTTATATGTTTTTGCGTATTACAAAGGAATTAAAGACTATTTTCAGTATAATTGATGATTCGTTAGCGCTAGAAAAAAAATACTTTATTTTTATGTATAAAATGTATGTTGATTTTAATATGATACCTTAAACTTTACTAATAATAATAACACGAAGTGAAAATTTTGTTTTTGTAGTTATCTTGAATTATAATCGAACGGATAAAGGTCGAGACGTGATCAGCTGTAACATACTCTACTTTAAAGGAATCGTTGTGATTCAGGGCGTAGAATAATTATCTATGACTATAGTACCATATCTGTTTTATATGCAGCATATTTATAATGCAGCGTTTGATGCAATAGGGTCTGTGTACATAATATACGATAATGGGGACTTTCATACAGATTGGTTAAACATTTTTTTAACCTCATAAATATAATTTATTGAATAATAAATTATTGATTTAAATAATATTTATATACTTCTGAGTAATTCATAATGACTCAAATATTTAATAAGCCAACAAAATGGCTACTAACGTTATTTTTAACATTATTTGCATATTGATGTAGACTTTTTTTATAAATCGGAACCTGTTAAGGATTATACGTACTGGATTTGCGATAGAACCACGTTAATAAAGTAAAAAACGAGCAATTGCAGTAACCGCCCAGATTTGTTGATAGAGATAAAATTAACTTATGAAGTATAATTGCATTAAACAAAAATCGTGGCAGTTCACGAAAAACTATATACACCAACAAGTTTATTTTTTGAATTTGCTTAAAATGGTTGGTACAGAGCTTTGGATCATGAAATTTTCGTTCTAATTTTTGAAAAACAAATGATATACAACTTAAATCAGCCAATAGACGTCGACTGTTGGACATAAGCCTCCCACATAAGTAATGGGATTTGAGCCGTCTCCCACCACGCTAGCTCAATGCGAGTTCTCCACCAAGCCCTTTTTTTTTGTGGGGGGGAAAATGCCTACGCACTGCCCTCCCGCCACAGGAGTGGCGGAAGGGACTGTGTGGTACTCGCACCCACTAAAAACCCCCCGTGAGCCCGCCTCCGCGTTGTTGGGGCAAGGTAGGGTCGCTTTCGCATTCACTACCCTGCCCCAGTTCTCCACCAAGCCCTACCCTCGTCTGTCGATTAACAGGGTGCGCCACGAGCAAGTGAGGATGGCTTGAGTCCCGTGAAGTGTTGTGTGGGACCCCTTATTACGAACTTATTAAGAAGAATATACAACTTTGAACATAATTAAATATTTCTTCATAAAAATGTATGTTACAGAGTGTAAAAAAACATTTACGCAATTTACATCGATTTGAATTTCATTGTAAATATAATTTTGACAAAAGTTTTTACTGTTTTTTGTCTACATTTAAACTGTTGATTGAGTTAGTTATTCCTCCTATAATACGGACTGAGACAGGTATTACATTACACAGGGTTACAGCCCACAAGCGTCACGTCCTAGCGGAACCTGTATGATTGTAATGATTTATCGCATTATCGCTTAATATGATCGTAAACATACCGTAATTTAAAGTATACAAACGTAGGATAAGAAATGCGTAAGTATATATATATAACTACACCTATTGTAGCCTTGAAGGCGGATAAGGACCAGTGAGCGCGACGCGCTGAGTGATAGGTCCGGGTAATGGGAAACAGCCCCGAGGCCCGAAAATTCTCGTAGGCCAGGGTCACAGTCTGGCAAGCCTTGCGAATGGCTCGATACATACTTACAGACAGGTATTTTGTAAATATCGGTGTCTCTTATAGGCTGTCCATTTTGCTGGTCTAACAGTAAATAGTAGTAATAATGTTTATTAATTACCAGATATTAAAATGAATAATCTTGAATTTATATCAATAAGAAACATTTTTTCAAACTGCTTTTCACAATTATGTAATATTATTTCATCAGCTACAATTTCTAATAAAATATTAACGGAAAAACACCAGGCGTCATATCAAATGTTATGTTTATAACAATCATAAAACATTTAACAGTACACTAGAAATTTGAAATAAAATAAATCATAAGTTTTACGAGAATCATAACGCGAATATTCAATATATACAAACTTAAAGAAAATTTGTATAAATTATACTTAAAGGTATACTAAAGTGATTCATTACGTAATTTTAATATAAATTAGAAAGTAAAAATACACCATCAATTTGTCATTTTTTAATTAAATATATTATGAAAAGTAATATAATTGTAAGAGCTTTATACATAATATCATTTTATTATAAATTAATAAAATAATTTGGTGATAATAATAATCCAGGTTTAAATTTTATTAGGGATTATATATTTTTATAAATAATACATGAATCTGTTAACTGAATGTGTAAGAAAAATAAATGTTGCCACGACTTCATTTTTGTACATTTTGACTTGTAACACATAACATGGAATTATTCTTTCTTGGTTTTTATCTAAAAATTTAACAAACAAAGCAGCAATACGAAAATTGTTAAAGCGTATGTGGATGCTTTTGCTATTTGCCTAAAAAGCAACAAACTATATTTAAAAGAAAATATGTTTTAAATTGAGACATTATTTTAAGCAAATGTTTATGGCAAAACTGGAATTATGTTGTTTAAAACTTATAAAAGGGAATTTGATTTAGTTTAAATATTTTAACACTTTTAATTACCTCCGTGAGGCAGTCGCTAAATACTTGTTATGTCTTATGATGGTGCTTAGATTGATTCCAGGCCAAATATTTGTTTGATTTTTTAATAGTAAAAATTATCTATGAAGGATTAATTTTACCAAATAAATGGGATACTTAATGTTGTCTTAAGCGGATTGTTTGACAACTAAGAGTGACGTGTTGTTTGAGAGTTTGGTGGTGGTTTGGTTGTTTTCTCCCCAAACGGCAGTGACATTGAAAGTAGATCCCACTACGTAGGTGCCGGGCGTGGCGCACAATGCCCGCACTTGTACACGACGCGTTTCAAACTGTTCTAAAGTAATATTCACTCCTAAATTTTTCGATTCTGTATTGAGGCCGGTGCTCAAAGCTCCCGCCCAACCGAGTTCACCCATTGAATCCCTGTAACAAGTGTTTATTTAAATACATGTAAGTACTTATAGAAAAACATTCTTCTTTTCTAGGTACCATAGTGTTAGTGCATTGTGGCTAACTACTTAACCGATTAGCCATCACCATTGCTAACTGCTTGCCTAGTATCAAGGAGAACTCAGTTTCAATTCCAGGGAACACATTGAATTTGGATGATAGTTAAATTACAAAATCACCTGTTTTTCTACCATCTTTGTTTTGTTAATCTGTCCCATAACAGCATTACTGTGTACCTGCTGTCAACATGCGATAGCCAAAAATTAGACCAATCCAAACAAGAATAGCAACTTACTTATTTTGTTGTTTTGTCATATCTATAAACACTGTAACTGGACCTCTATAACAATTAACTATATTTATATATATCGGTATTAGGCATAACTTTCTTAACATAAAATCGTGATTTACGTGATAGCAATGTTCCATTCTAAACATGACAATGTTGTTATCACCGTTTTCTTTAATTTCAGTAATAGTTTTGCTATCTAAGTCATCCAGTTGCATAGGTAGTTGCGGGATAAAATCTTTTTCATGCGACATTGCTTTTATAAAACAATGAATCCACAGAGACTGTTGACCTATAGCAGTTCTATTATTTTTTTTATCCTCAGCCTTCCACCTGATGATGAGCATGGACTGTATAAGCCCGTCTTTTTGTACATCTGCTTCAGAATAATTAGGTTCCGTGATATCGTCAACAGAAGGTAAAAAGTCAAGTAGAAACTTCGAGTATGGTAGGGCTTTGACATCATCAGCAGCCTCAATGTGTTTTGTTCCCACTTTAATGTGTGAACAGTTAATTTTATTTTCATTCAGTTCATTACTTATCCTTTTAGCTCTGAAAACGTAATGAATTCTTTCACGTGGTAACAAAGCAGCATCTGTACTAGGCGCCGCGATTAAGTTATTTAAACTCCACTGTTGACTTAGCAGAGAAACTTCCAATACTTCTACTGTTATATCGTCATCTTTTTCGTTGCAAACATTTTTTAATTCTACAGCTAAGCTCATGCTTTCAACGATTTTTCCTTCATCATTATTCAGATTTCTTCTAGGTGTAACTACAACTTCAACCGCCTCCTGCAATGTACGTACATCTATATATTAAAATTCAATTAGATCCTCGAAAATAAATAAATTTTCATCTTATTACTGTTTACGTTTATGTTGATAATGTTCAAACAGTGAGACTACTCTAAATACACATGAATTTAATATAATGGACAAATTTTGGTAAAAATTAGCTCTGTAATAACCATGGTAATAAAGTATATTTTTAATTATATACAGCAATAATCAGTATGTTAATAGCAGGGGATGCTAACTCAATGTACACACCTACAGCTCCATAGGGATTTAATTATATTATGTTTAGTGGTATAAAAATCATATTGAAAAATTTATTACCGTGGGGTTTTTTTTTTTAATTTATTTTGAAAATCTCGTTCCCCTTCGTGTTGTGGGTAAGGGTCTTTGTGTTTCTTTATTTAT
>DWLS01000424.1:0-30833 GCA_018246255.1 Pachliopta kotzebuea | reverse complement strand
AAAAAAAAAAAAATTTTCATTTTCGTGTTAAATAAATTTTTTAACTTTATTTAATATTTAATATTTATTTCATGTATAAATTTTTTATATCAATTAAAAAAAAAAAAAAAAAACCTAAAATTAAACACCGCAGATCGGACTTGTTTACCATGACGCTTGAAAATCTCTGTCAATGACAAAGGTCAATGTACTTTGGTATAAATCGATCATTTTTACAAAAACAAAAAATATTTCCGGCAGTATTAAGTTTGAATATCTTGATTTAAATATGATGTAAATTCATGTTTTTATAAATAAGCGAATATTGCAATGTTGTGAATAATCATATGTTAATACCGAAACTAACGATATCCGTAATTGTCAGTTTTATTGCCTAATGTAGAAATCGGCCACCTAATCTAATTTTCTGACTAAAATTTATAAACAAAAATCTCAAGATAGAACGTACCGCATCTATTAAAAATATATACTATAATTTCCCTATAGGAAAAACAAGAACATGATAAATTTGCCTTACAAGGTCCTCGGTGAGGTCATTTGACGCTTTTACGGCTGACGCGCGTAACAAAATGTATTAATAAGTTATTTATAACAATAGATAGAGAATAACAATAACATAACAAATTATGAACATTAATATTTATTGCATACGAGTAAAAAGACGATTTTCTTACGGCAACCATTACACATAAAAATTATATCTTCTTTTTATTTTAGGTAACGAAAGGAGAATCAAGATGTTCAGATGTTCATGTGATCTCTCCTCATAAACATGCGCTGATTAAAATAATATACACTGCACCACATTACGCTTATGGTGATGATATAAATTGGGTTTTAACATTGACAATTTCACTAGCTATAATATACTTCGGAACCATAATATTTGCACACTATTGTTTTACGACAAAAACAGGTAAGCATTATGTGGCCTAGACCCATGTTTCAAGCAACAGAGACCTACCACCAGTTTATGAACATCATGCGATAAAACGTCCGTAACCAATAAACGTTGTGTATACATACATATTTGTTTAAATTAGAAGTAAAAGCGTATTTATAGAGTAATAAACCAAAAGAATAACTTATTAAAAAAAACACATTTACAACCTTAAGGAAAACTGTATTTTACTTCAATGCAAAATTAACTATACGTTTTGTGTACGTTAAACAGTTTAATTTATTCCAACCACTGTCGTCGTCAGTTCCACCTCGTACCTGACCAAGTCAGGACCGCTTACTAGAGGTGTCATTGTTTTATTTACAATTACACTTATTTATCATAGCATAGCGGACCACAAATATTTCATAATTTTATTTTTATGAGAATAATCTTCACGTTAAATAACTGTTACTTCATTTTAATTAGTGAGTAGAGCAGAAATTTAAATGTTAATTTTTGAACAGATTGTGCATCACTTCGTAAGTTTAATATATAAGGTAAGTAATTTTATAGTAATAAAGACGAAATTAAAAAAAATCTTGTGGTTACTATAAATTAACGAAGCAGTCGTCTTGTACTTTTACCCTACTTTTATACTTTGTCAAAATATGTGAATAATAGAACATTATAAAAATACTACTTTATTTATAAAATTAAACAAAAAACACAAAACATTATTATTTTCTCTAATATAACATACTTAATTTATAATAATAATCATCTCCATTTTTGTTAGAAATAGTCTAGGTCATTTATTTACTACACAGGCCAAGTGCGAGTTGGTTGATTTCACATTTCCAGAAAAGCTGACATTCAGTGAACATTCGATTTCCTTGAGATGTTTTCCTTCCGTGTTTTTCTTGGTAATAGTACGAACGTTAAAAATTAAAAACTATACAAGAATAGAGCTCACTTACCGGTGACACCGCCCCATTAGGTGTCTGCAGAAGGCTGGCAGGAAGTGAAGTGGCTGTTCTTAGAGGAGAGACTGTCATGCCGAGGTGTTTGCTGTTGATGAGCCTGCGCAGAAGCTGCGTTGCCTCACCGCCCCGGCCTGTAGGCGTAAGTTATGCCTTTAATATTTACTGCCATCTTACAATACATTTTAAATACCGAAGAAATAGATGAAGTAATAGTGGATGCGTTAATTACATAGGAATCATGTATTAATCACTAAAGGTATTGTAAAATGTGTTGTTAAAAATAATAAGACACAACAAGCAACAGTAAGATTCATGCCCTCATGTGGCTACAATGGCCAGACGTATCTGGGGTTACTTATGACAATCGAGAATATATCGAAATGAAAGGAAAAATTATAAAAAAATGATTTCTCCACCATATGGGATATATAGCTAGGAAAAGAGAGAAACAGAATGGTCATGTTACTACTAACGCCATCTGCGAAGAAAAAACCAGTCACAATTTTACAAATACAATCTTTGCCAAATATGAAACTTAAACTACTAAGCGCCTTTTCTTTAACAAATGCAAATTTTACTACTGAAATCTATAAAATAAATGACACATTAATGTTTAAAAAACTAATACCGAATAAACATCAACAGTAACCTTGACAAAACAGGAAGATAAACGTTCTAATACTGAACGAGCGCTAAAAATTAAGACAAAATTTTTTTCTTTAACAAAAACAGTGTACCTTCATAAAATATAATGGCAACTAGCCACGTGATAACGTGAACAGAAATATGTTTAAGTTGCTAAAAGGAAGCAAGTTTTTACAACTATGAAGTTAAAGTAGTTTTTGTAGTATTTTCAGATTCTATTTATCAATACAGTTTCACGTGATACGATATGATAATATTATGGCCGAAGATGAATTACGCTCGCCCACAATATTCTGATTATTATATGTTAACACAGCCGGAAATCAGCACTGCTGTTATTAGAACATAATATTGTCCCTTGTCAGGTGGATTCAAAAGAACCATACAACCCTCCAAACTCCACGCTATGTATCCACGGCAGCATTACTGTGTAGGTGATTGATCACTAACCATTGATTCATCTTTATCATAATCATTTCAAGTTGTAGTTGTGTATAGCACTTAACATCAGATGCACTTCCAAAGCATCTTATCGATCCATTTTATATAAAAGAGTTATAGTTCATTTTGTTTGGTTTTACAAAAAATAATATTATGAAGAGAACAGATAGCGTATAAACAAAACAATAAATAGCGACTAGTTAACAAAGTAGCACGAACAGATAATGCATCCTGTAATAGTTCATAAAAAATAATAAATAATAGCCCAATGAGTACTTCCTTAGCTGAGACACAAAACCTTGTCTCAAAGAGAAAGTCGTGACTATCAATAACAGTTATGTGTTGGTGTTAGGCGTATGCCGCATGATTTAAACTGTTGTTCTTGGAACACAGTGGTTTCTGTGCGAGGTTTTGCTTCACCAGAAGCTCAATATTTTCAGAATTGAATCAGAGCTATTTTTAAACACATCGAGCACACTTATAGGAAAGAGAAAGTATAACTCATAAAGTGTTTCTTTAGGGGTTATCACATAGTACAATTACACCGCAACCTCTTAGCATTGCTTTTAATGTACAAACAATTCCCCAATGCTGTGTACGATATTACTACCGTTTTGTCTATGGAGGGCTTGCCACAATGATTCTTTGACGTTTTCACCTTCATGTGGTGGCTTCGGCGACGACTGAGTGGAAGGCACCGACTGTGTCTCCTCGGGATCGTCCTAAAAATTAAATTATGAAGTTTTTAATCAGAATATGTCATAAATAAGGAAAAATTTAGTAATTAATTATGAGTCGACAAACAATCAGAAATTATTTGTTTTTACTTTCTTAAATATCTATATTTCATACCTTCAAATATGGATAATAAAATCTTTACAGTTTTAACTTTTTAACTATACAGAAAGTGATTTAAAGCTATATGTTGATACAAATTCATTGTAGCTATACAATTTTACTTGTACTTTTGACTTAATGTATAAATTAATGAATTAAGAAAAACGGTAACCGTATCATACTCCATGTCGCAGTAGTAAAAGCTTCAATGATACGATGGTCTAATTATTACCACCACGGATAGAACAAAGTTCAACAACGTACCTGCGACATCTCGGATATATCCATTTGTAGCCTGTCTGGATCTGAACCGCTACTGCTCTGGCTGCATTCTTCATAAATAGAGCTGTCTTTTGCCTGCTTCACCTTGCTGCCGCGACCGAACACGTGCTGTTTGTATTCGTCAGCATAGTTCGCACTTTTACTGTTCGTATCCGACCGGTGTACGTAAAGTTTGAATGAATCCGTATCTGTTTGTTCGGCCTGTTCGACGGGTTCCGACTTAACGGAGCTGTACAATGAGAGATCCATTTCCTTGTTGTCATGATCATGATCATCGTTGCTGTTGGGACTGGCCGCCGGCTGCGATGCGCCGTACGTGTATTGGTCCTCTGAGTATTCTTGCGTGTAGCCGCCTTCGGTAGCGCTCGCCGGGTGCGACCGGTCTATTACACTAGCGTAGTTTGGTGGAAAGTTTTGCGATTCCTCACTATCCCTCTGGGCGACTGCAACAGCTTTACTAATTATATCGATAACAGCGTTACAGTGCATAACCTCCCTCGCTCTATCGGATGGTGGCAAACTGGGAACATTGTTGAACATTATATGCGGACCTTCTTCAGTTTTTACAACATATTTCGAGGGATCATAATTTTTAATTTGTAGCAGCGTCACTGCCGCCTGCCTACTCTCTAGATTCTTCATCTCCTCCGTGGAGTCCGGTGATCCTACTTCGGCATATTTATGTTTGCTCACGTGATCGAAATCAGTCTCGTTTATCGGTGTAATAATCTCTTCGAGTTTATCCGCTGCTATGCTCAGCACCTCCTAAAAATAAAAAAAAAATTTTTGAACAAACTTCGTTCCATATTAGTGGCACGATAACATAAATAAACATTAACCAATGACGCGTCCGTTCATTCTATGTCACTTCGTGATATCACTTGCCTCTTAACAGATAAGATAGTGCACATTTGTATTGGAAGGTGCTGGAGCAGTATCATTTTTAGTTTAATGAAAAAAAAATGTGCTTTTTAAGAGAGTTTAAACAAGTGAGTTGATAAATATGTAATCCGTTGGAAGGTTTGCGCATGTGGGCGCGTGCTGTGCCAATTAACGCTTATGGTGTTTCTTTGTTGTAGGTGTTAGTGTTATTGTGTATCCTTGTGACAGCGAACGGAGCTGACGATGAGGCGAACAAAACAGCATGTGACGTAGCTGTGCTGGACGTCAACAACCTCACACTCAACTGTTCCCGCCGCGACATACAAAATGTACCGCAAACCTGGCCGGAGCAAATCAACGACGCAACGGTCAAAGGTAAAAACTTAAAAAAATCGTACCATTATTTATAATTTTGTGAATAATCATAATCATCAGCAGATAATATCCTCCCCCAAATGAGACTTATTATTACGTGAATGCAAGGGTTCATTGGCAAATAAATAAATCCAATTGCTTACGTAATTACTTCAAAAAGTAAAATGATAAAATATTGAGAGAGGTGACATTTGTGTTGTTATTAGTTATCACGAGAATTCCAAAAACTACAATTAACACGGAAACCTAAATTTTGACTATTTACACAAAAACTTAAAAATGGTAACAGGCGTTAATATTTTTAGATAATGAATACTGTTGAAAGCATTTAATAGATTTTTATTTAATTTTAGGTAATATAACTGCTTTTTTCATAGAATAAATTTTTGATTTATTTTTTTGTCTGTTATTTGTCAATTGTAATATTGCAATGACGTAGTCTCAAATTACTTTCTAAACGAGACTTTGGTATTATTGGAATAGTTTAATGAATCATACAAGATTAGAACAAAATACAGGTTTCTCATATAAACTACTATGAACTGCCCGCAGTCATAATGATCGATGATTGTGAATCGTAGAAAAGATATTAACTATTCTGCGCTTAGTCAACATGATAGCCTACCAACTTATCAGTTATATGAATACCCCGACAATATAGATATCTGAAATCCAACCTCGATAGAAACCTAGAACGAAATATTATTAATTATTAATAATAAAATTACCGCCATAATATAGTTACTCAAAAGTATAATCAATATTTAGTAAATCATCACTATAATATACAATATAGTTCTTGCATAATAACTGTATAAATTATTACATTTTTAAAAGCAATCAATGTATAATAATAATACCAATATATGAAATTAATATAGTATTTATAATATTGTATAATCAAGTATAATTATCGTACTTACTATTCCCAGCGGCCACGGGTGACGGGGAAAATTAAAAAGCCTCACTCCGGAGATGTACACTAAAACCCTCTTTATGTCCAAGTGTCAATAATGAAATAAAATAACGTCATACTGTTTTCACAGACGGTAATATACGGGTAACGTTCTTCAACAATAGTATTACAACGGTGAAGCAGCTGCCAAAGATACCCGGCAACAGGATCGCAATCAGCTTCAAGTCGAACGCGATCGTTGAAGTAGAGGATGACGCTTTCAGAAATATAGAACGCTTGGTGTATCTGGACTTGAGCAGTAACCGCATCACGGGTATGAAAATTAATTTTAAGATTTTAAAGTTAAATTAGAGCCGCGATGGCTCGCATAACCGGCTGTAAGAGCATAAGCTTTCAGTGAAGCAACCCAGCGTGTTCCAGGAGAAACAGCTTTCCTGGACAAACATTTGCTAACCCGCATAGAACAAGCGTGGTGGTTAAATAGTTTTGACTCTCCTCATGAGAGAAGGCTGCGAGTGCCAGTAGTGAGATTTTTTTACGGGCTACGACTACGAATAAGGAGTTCATAAGATGGTAAGTGATATGTTAGCTCATAACAACGTGACGGTGGTCATAATAGTTTATACATAAGGTGTTAAATCTCATTACCGCAATAAGTTCACTAGCTTCAACTACAACACGCCTCAAACTGGAACATAGTAACGTTTGCAAAGTCCTGTTTCACGACTGCAATAGGAGCTGCTGTTTGCACCTACCTAAACTAACTCCGGCAACAGACCAGATTAAAATTTAAAGAGTTAAAAAGAATTGATTATTTAATTTTAGTGTGTAGTAATGCGTGTAGTTTCATCTTTGATTTTATATTATTAATAACGTATTAAAGTTTATCAATTAAAAAATTATCAGCAATGTTAACTATATAGAGAAAGTCGCGGAATCAATGCCGTATATAAGTACAGTCATCGAGCTTCGAAAGTGAATATTATATTCGTTGTTGCACAAGCATAGACATATGATTGATTTACACAGTGAAAACATATTGAATATTCAGTTAAAATTAAATAAAGTAATACATAAAATTTGCATAATTATTTTATCAAACTGTTACATGTTTTGTAATAAAACGTTAACACTGAAAATTGGGGTCTGGGTTTTTTTATACAAAGAAACGACAAGAAGAGGAAAACCATCACTTAGTCCTAGTTACTACAATCTAAATGATGTTAGTCAAGACATTTATACTGCACAACATTGCATCAGAAATATTACATGTTAAGTCTCGCACCCCAGTAATTTCGTTAACCACTACACCTTTTAAACTGAGTAATTCTAATGTTTGCATTTCCCTGTTTGGTGATAGAAATACGTTCATAAGAGAACACTACCGCCAGTAATGGAATTCCATACTAAAACCAGAAAAAGGAATTCCCTACAAATTCGACCTTTACTAATTACAAGAATATAAACAAGAACGAAAAATTTAATGTTTTTCCTTTTAGTCAAACAAACTTTACAAAGTAACAATTTATTTATTATAACATTACATAATCACGATTAAGGTATTTCAGTAAAAACTTGATAACATTTCCAAAGACACGAACGTTTTTTTTATACCACGTATTAATACAAACAAAATATTGTGTTTACCAACACTTGATACGGACTTGAAAATTTCCATAAGACACTTCTACATAGTGTCTACAAAATCATTAAAAATAACAGTAAACCTACTGCGTATCATCCACGAAACGGATTATCTGTACCAATAGGTATTTGTATTATTAATACTACGTCAAATTTTAATATTTACACGAAGACAAGTACAAAAACACTTATTAGTATAAAAAAAACCCTTTTTACTTTATTACTAAGGTATATCGTTAATAACAAAAAGATTTGTTTACGTTTACATCAACTAAATTTATTAAAATAAAAACGTGCAATTATAATACCAGAATAAATGATCACAATCTAGATCATTCTTTAATCTCCAATCAAAAGCGTCATTTCATAAATTTTAATAATAGTCATCCGACCCACTAGCCCACTTTCTCTTAAACGTGGACTTTATAGGTCGTGTAGAATCGCTAATAAGGTGAATACGCAAAACCTGAAAAGGTTCTTTATATCTATTGTTATGTTTTGATTTCAAAACAATTTGCTCTTTATTGAAAATCAATATATGGATTTAAAAATACATTTTAATATTCTCATATGAAAGAAAAGAAGGCAACTTTCAATTGGTACAAAATTTCCGATGGTGGTAAATTGTCGGTCTCTGTTGACGGAGACTGTTTAGGTAGGTAACACCACAGCTCTTATTGTATCCAAGAAACAGTCCTGTAGAAAAATTACTGTGTTCCGGTTTGAAGGGAGTTGTAAGCTAGTGAAATTACTGGGGTAACGAGACTTAACACGTTACGTATCAAGGCGACGAGCGCAATGTGGTGTTGTGTATACATACTATCTTTACAAGCATCACGTTGTTATTTGCGTGTCTTTTTTTTATTCGACGTGGCGAATAGACAAGGAAAACGATCGCCAGATGATAAGTGATACGCTTGCTCATAACCATCATATACCACTAAGTGAATGATTCGACGAAAAATTCAAATCTCTCTGTTTAGTATAACCTTTAATAGTGGGATTAAAGTTTATATTTATAGGACCAATTTCGCAATTTACAACAAAAAAGACAAGAACCATATTTAAAAGAGAAAGTTAAAGTACTATAAAATTGAGAAGATCCTCATTGGTTAAATATAACAAAGTTAACTTTTAAAATCAATCCGTTGCTAAGTGCACGGTGTGGTCGTGACGACTCATCGTGTAATGATTGCACGAATCTATAATAAACGTATATAAATAACTGTTGGCCCTTAACTACGAAGTTAAGCAGACAAAGTCGGCCGGTGATACGAAAATACTGTTTTGTGGAGCCCTCCGCTATGAAGCATTCTAACAATAAATGCTACAGACAGACATAAATTACTATATAGGTAAATAGATTCTCCAACTGCCGTTTAGAAATATATACATACAACAATTAGTTTGAAATCATTTCAAACAGAATTATCTAAACCGAGATATTCCGATTCTTTATTAGTCTACTATACAAGTTATAATGTGTTATACATTTCACTAAAACTATAATAAAAGAAGTATTGAAGATATCTCTTTTCTATAAATTCATTGTTTTATGGTACCCAAGGAAATAGCTTCTCTGACCTTCATGAGATTAATACAAAATTTTAGTTATCACATCACAGGTCATTAATTTTGCTGTAAAATAAATGGAAATAATAATTTTTCCGAAATCAAATAGATATTTAATCAAAATACCTTCGAATGTACCAAATAACATTTTTAATTCGATCTATTTACTTATTATCCCACTATTCATACTTGGAAGCGATGGCAAGAGCCGGTGTTTAATTAACTGGATAAAATTGTACGTTATGTCCAAAGTAATATTACTACTGAAATTTTGTTTAAAAGGTGAGGTACTAAGGAGCGAGATCTTCCAAGGTCCTTATGATAACGGAGTGTACAGCAGCATTGCATTGGAGACACTCAACTTGGGCCGCAACAAGATACACTCGCTCGACAGATACCTATTCCAGTACACGCCGAATCTTACGCGACTTTACTTGAACAACAACCCTATAGAGATACTCGACCATGTCACCGTATTGGCTCTATCTAGTGCTACTAATTTAGAGGTGAGTTATAACCATTAACATTTTTACACACTATTCCCCCTTTAAAATCAAACAGTATAACAGAGTACAGTAAATGAATCATGTATCAGTAAATATTAACAATGATAAAGAATGGATCTTGTTTGATAAGTAAGTAAGTAAGAAGATGGTAAGTAAGATTTCCTCAAACGTCAAGACGCTTGCATTCTATTTGTTTGATCGATACGTTTTCTTAGGGCTTCCGTTTTTCTCTTTCCTCCTATCCTTTGCTTTATAATGTTCTTCATAAAGCCGTCGTTGCATATGAGTTATCGTTCCTTTTATGTTCTTAATATTCCATTTTACAAATACTAAGTGCATTAATACCTCGAACATTTTATCAACATATCAATTCTTTGTCCAGTCATGTATTGACATAATTCAATTCTAACGAACCATCATTCAACCGTTTAAATATTTTAGCAATTCTAATAAAAACATGATTAAGTAGTTTATATTGCAGCAAATTAACTCAAAATTTTTATCAAGTTATCTATAATACAAAATGAGGGAAAAACCGATGGCGTGAACTAATTTTTTCGCTTTTATATATTCTGACATTGATTATCTCGATTAATTATTCATTTATTTGTCGGTTAATTAAAATGAAAAGTGCAATTATCATGAATATTGATAATGAAGCAATGTGTATTTTACTTTGATATTAAAAAATTCCTGGGAACCTTATCTCCTCGAGTTTAATTATTTTTATTTATCAAACTAGAGCTCTAGTGAGATTAACTAGCTTCACATTGTTATAATCATATGTTATCTTGTATTTTATATTTAAACAAACAGGTAAAAATTTAAATTTTTGATTAATCCATCTTTAAAAAAAAAATACAAATGCATTGATGGTGATGAATTATTATGTCAAAACATAATAATTGCAAATACAATAGAAAAATGAGAAAGCTTAAAAAATATATATTAACAGTGTGACTATCTTTCTAATATCCAACATTATATCGTGAGTTATATAACATGTGTAGTAACAGAGCGACAACAACATATACAATCTAAGTCTTTCTCCATTTAAACAAGATTAGCTAAAAACAAATATGTGTGTATAATGTTTTGATTACAATGAATTACGTTAATAGTTTAGACAACAATAGATTTATTTACTTTAATAATTCCTTCATTTACGAACATTTATACTTAAAATACTACAAGCATATAACTCAGATCTCCATTGCCGGAGATTGAAAGCAAACTCTTCTTTCTAGCATCAGCAACAATGGTAGAATGCAGACATTACCGTATTCAGGATCGAAGGATGCTGTAGTAAATGAAATTAATAGTCTAATTATTGTAAATTCATTCAAGACAACGAGTAAGGCGTTCATTTGATAGTAAGTGATAGGCTTGCCCATAACAATGTGGCACTAGTTAAGATGGTACATACTGCACCAAATTACGCTTCTCGTCTTAGGACATAAAATATTAAGTTTTATTACCCAGTAATTTCACTAGTTACAAACCCTTACAAACCGGAACGTAGTAATATTTGCACAGTACTGTTTGTCGACTGCAATTGGAGCTGCGACGATTTCTGCCTAGACGGTGTCAGGCATTAGAGACCTATCGAACATCGTATCGAACATTGTATCGAACAAAACGTCGTGCAATGTAAACGTTTTAACTAGTCGATAATTACAGGACAAGAATTTACCTTTGGGGAAAGAATTCAGTGTTCGCTTAGTTGAATAAAAAACACGAAACAATCGCTTTGCCTTGTAAATCGATCTGTGTATCGTTAAAATACAACGCGCATGTTATCAGCGAATGGAGATTGAATTATTGTATACCTGTCTGAACAAGATCATAAATTGTGACTATGTAATTGGGAATTTCCCTCCCCGAGGTACTTTATAGAAACAACCAACTAAACTAAAAACATTAGTACAATGGATGAAACAGAAAACGCAGACACTACTGGTTAGAAGGAAATTTATAATAATCTTTAATCAAATATCACGACATTATAGTGTTGTTTACATTGAAATAGTTGTTAACTTGTTGTTCACGGCGACGTTTATTGTATCAGATAGGATCAAAACATAATTAAAGTAATTTCGAAGTTTACCTTTATAATGAGGGATTTTACCTCGATTGATACAAGTCATTGAATACTTTAAAAAAAACCGTTTGATTCTATTAAACATAACATTATAATTTAATTTTTCAAACAACGTAGAGTAATTAACAAAGTTAAATTTTTTGAATTTATAATACAGAAATGAAACTGTACAAGGAATGTTAACTCACATTCAGTTTTCTAAAAGTAAATCTTGGTGAAAGGAGTAAGCCTGTATTTATTTATTTATTCACAAAAAATATCTCGTAGCTATTAAAGGACAAATTAGTTTATAAGTTCATGAACCATTTACGTGTTATCACCACTAAAAGTACCACAAGTAAAATTAAATTAATTTAAAAGGGAAAGAAAGTAAAAAACATAAAAGTAAAGTAACCAAAACAATCAATAAAGAAACTAAAACATAGTAAACATTAAGCGGTTATCGACGGACCTTTGGATTAGTTCTTATTCATATTTACTAATTAAATATAACATTAAACAATAAATTAACATATTTATATAACTATCGCAATGTCATTTGTCATCATTTTTACTACTTGTCTTTTCAGAACAGAAAGAACAATAATCTTTCAGCTGTCTACTACTATCATCTCTAGATCCATTCACCAGAAGCAACAATAAATATTTTTTCATTGAATAAAATGTGATATTTTAGGTTTTAGATTTAGCAAACACTGACATTGATGCGATACCCCTGGACACCTTCAGAGGCATGGTTAATTTGCAACAAATCGATTTGTCCGGCAATAAATTTGTTAATGTGCCGGAGAGTTTGAGTCTCGTCGGCAGCACTTTGCAATATCTTACTTTCAACAGCAACCCAATTATTGAGCTCAACGACGATAGCTTTATTGGTAAGTGTAGTATGGTTCTTTCTATATATACTCTAAGAATAGTTTTTTGGTCAAACCAATGTTACATGGAGCGCCAGCTGATGCCCATTTTAAAATCAATCAAAACATCTTAATAAATGAAAACAGATAAATTACAAACATTGTTCGTTAACTAGTCCGAAATCAATTATTATTTACTGCCGCCAAACAGTACTGTGTAAACATTATTGTGTTGCAATTTGATGGGTGCTGTATACTAGTGAAATTACTAGGGTAACGAGTAACACCTTAAGTTTCAAAGCGACGTTCACAATGCAGTGCTGTGTACATCATCTTGACCAGCGTTGTATTGGGCAGGCGTATCACTTATCATCGGGTGAACGACTTGCTTGTTTCGTCACTTTATCGAAAGAAAAAAAGATCCTTTAGGGAATCATTATAATTATCATGTTCATAAAAAAATAATACCAAAACCGGTCTGCTCCATAATATACGTTGCGTACTTATAAGTTGACGTTTCGCTTATCACAATTTAACAAAGGTCTTGTTCATGTTTTCGTTTATTTTTTTCATAGTGACCGTAGTTAGTTTTAATTGAAGGTAGTTTTTATTTTCGAACCTTGTTTTCCGATTATATATTTATGAGAGCTTGAGTACTCTGTACCAGCTCTGCGACGCTTTAACAAGCACTGGATTAATGAAAATAAATCTTGATTTAAAATGAATTATAACATATCGTAAAAATGAGCAAGATTAAGTGATGAAAAATATTGAAACGCAAAAGTTATACCATTTCTTACGCGACGCAATAAATAGGGGAGAAGTTCGCATGCAGTGTGTCATTGTGATGGGACACGCAAATAAACTATTTATACAATTGGGAGTCCGAACCCCGGACTCGCAATACCACTTATATAATAAATAGCAGAGTAACGACTCTAAAACAAATGTAAATGTAAAAACAAGTTTATTACCGTGCGCAGATAACGTACAATCCCAAATGCATGATGCAATAAACGGATATCTAAGAAACAGGAACTTTCTAGAAGCTTTTCTTAAAACTTGTAAATTGACATTTCCTAATAAAAGTTTTGAATTGAAATATTAATTTGTCCACAAAATATTTTTAGGCCTTTCATCGTTTAAAAACTAATGCGGGGGACGGCTTAGGATATTGCAATAATCTTACGTATATCTACATTGATAAGATAAAATACTATTTCTATGAAATTATCTAGTAAAATTAAAATTCGTTATCATCATAACGTTTAAAGTATTGCCATACATATTTATAAACAAAAGAATTTCTAAAAATTACTATCTTAAGAGATTACGTCCGAATGAAACGTTACTAATGAAATATTTATTCATCTATTAAACTCCAATAGTTAGAGGATTGCAATTATGTTAGGAAAATTATCCATTCATAAAAAAAAATTAAAGATTTTCGTACTTCTTTACAGAAATCTTATATAATTACTATAAAATTTAGATCAAGATTATAAAGTCATATATAAGATAAATTTTGGTTTATAAGACAATACTTCAAAACAACAAATATCATTAAATTATCAAGAATCATAATAATAGTAAATCGTGAGATGTATAATTAAAAATTACTTCAAAGTAATATTTTTTACGACTAAAGTTCAGAATCAGGCTATTATTTTATCATTTCCCGGTAATATTATATATAAGCTTAATTAATTTAATTTTTTATTTACATATTATATACGGATTTTCATTAAAATATGTTTATTTGAAACAATGCGATTAGACGGACAGTACCGTGTACCTGTTGATAAGTTATGTACCAAAGACAAGAGTAGAACAAATATGTGTCGAAAAATGATCATGCCTACGATATCTTCTGTGATTACGACAGAATTAGGTCGTTTACGACCCCTGGAAATTTGGACCACCGCATCCATATCCACTTAGTTATGAAAGCGATTAAATTCCCACTATAAATCGTCAGCACTGTGGTAGTAAGCCAGACAATGTTATAGATTGTATAATGGCATGGGCGAAGTGGGGCCACGCTAAACACTCGGAAGGTCGGACTTTGTAAGATGTGTACAAATACATTTGAATATAATGGGTTCTTCGGTAATTGCCTATATAGGATTTAACTGGAAACTCCGACGACAGCTTCCGTTGTGGTAGAAGAAGTTTACAAATTTGTAGGGAATGCTGGAAAAGGATCCGGCACGAATGACTGTGGCATCGCTTTATGAGTACATTGATATATAACACAAAAAGTTGTTTCTAAGCGGCATTGAGACAGACATATATCATCCGGAGACAAGGACGTGGTGGCATTAAAGCACTTTTCCACGGCCTTTCCACAAATGGTTGGCGGTAGGAATCCGGAACATAGTAGCGGCAGAACTTGACGGCAGTAATAACGACTACAGCGGAACCGGTCTGGTAGTCTCCATTCCCAAAGTTAGTCTTTGGAAATAGAGACCCCTGGATTCATCGATAAACATTTTTTAAATAAATATTCTTGATGAGGCATAAACTTATAAGGCATAAGCATCTAAATCCTTACTCAAAATTATATAAAAAGATAGTGAATTGATAATGTCTAATATATAATTTACATTTTGTCATAGTATGAGATTTAATATATTTTATATTTATTAAATAGGTCTAAGCAATTTAGTTCATCTGGAAGTTGGAGAAAACAATTATCTTGAGGAAGTCAAAAGGGGTACATTTGCTCCTCTTAGAAATTTACGCGTCTTGCATCTTTGTCATAATCCAAATCTGAGATATATTAGCCACAACGCATTTCGGACCTTGAAGGACAAATGGACTTTAAAAGAGGTAATGTTATATGAAAATTATACATAATACCAAAAATTCAATATTACTTTGTTAATTTTATGAAACTGCAAAACGTAATTTTGAACCTTTTAAATTCTATTTCTCAAAGACAAATTAGTAGGTAGTTTTATATCAGCCTATATCTTACTGATATTTTTAAATTCATCTAAAACAAAAATCAAAACATTTAATAGTAAATATTTCAGTATATTGTTAATAATCATCACTGTAATTTAAATGTATGAATACAAATTTGTTTCTTTATCTTGCAAACACATAAAGTAATTATACAGTGTGTGCAATTTACATTGCTCTACTTTGGAATGCTTATATGACAGGTTTAGAACTCGGTCAACTGATTTATCAAATATGCTTATTTTGATCAATCAATATATTGCAAAATTTATCTTGAAATTGGTACAAAAGCAATTATCACAAATCTTACATGTTAGTTATGATTAAACATCTATATTTTAAATTATCTTACAGGTGTACTTAGATGATAACAATTTAAGTGAATTATCATCGGATTTAATGCCATGGAGTAAATTAGAGATATTAGGGATGACAGGTAACAATTGGCTTTGCAACTGCGACCTTGCTAATATTGTTACCAAACAAGAAGCTGGTACTAAATTCAAAGAAGGTGAAATTCCATAGTGAGTAAAATAACCACATGTTACATTTTACCTAATTGTTATATTAGGTATTTGCATTGCTTATTTACTGCATTTATTATTAACTTTTGATTCCTTTTTCAGCTGCGCTGCACCTATGAAATTTGCGGGGACCTACATAACAAACATATCACTCACATTCTGTCCTATGTTTGATGCAACATATACTAACAAAAGAGGGTTCTCTATTTCTAATTTGAGACCTAAACATGTACTCTGGAGTATTTTCGGTGTAGCTGTGGTTGTATGTACTGGAATGTTGATGGGACTACTCATAAACACAACTAAAGCCTTTTATAATAAAAAGATAAGGAGTCAACCAATACGTTACATCAATCTTTACTCAGATTCCAATTTTGCTTGATGAAATATATATATATTTATACATTTTATAATTGAAAAAATAATATAAATTACTCCAATATAGATTTTATTAGAAAAAGTATTAAATTTTTAATATCTTTCTGTGACTAGTGGATAAGAATAAAAATTAAATTTATAAAGTTTTGAGTTTTACTCACCTCTTTTGAACCAGAAAGTGAATTTGCATATTGTAGAAACTGTTCTAATAGCCTTTCTGATTTATGTGTTAATTCTCTAAAAGTATGAAATTTATCAAGTTTATGTGCACAACTTCCACATACCACCTGCGGCAGCATATCTGATGGTGAGACCTAAAACAATTTATTATATCTATAAATCAAATACATTAATATTATATCTATCTTTCTAATAGATGATGTGGCCAGTGACCTTTTACAAGTTTAATCATAGGTGATGAGTCATAACAACATAATCTGATAATAAATGAAATGAAAATATCCACACAACAGAGATAATTAAAAGTACAAGAAGTTTAAGATAACACATTGTGAATTAAGTCCCCCACATTAAAATTTGATTCTAAATTTAGAGAATATTGATTCTGAAAATAGCAGTATGTATGTGGTTAAAACGAGAATATATGAGTGTAGGGAGCATGATTTTAGTAGATAGTACGGTTGGCGGGGGGCGGGAGGCACGAGCAGGCAAAACATAGCGCGATCATCTCAGCGCGCTCCTTTGTTATCAGCGGCGGCTGATACAGCGATCGCCACCCGCCTCGCCTATCACTACCACGAACGACATTAGTCATACACTCGAGCACTCGACGCGTGGGCCGTAATATGATATCACAATGCGAAAATACCTAACACCCGCGAGAAAGTTAATGGCGCTTATCAGTATCCACAATCTCTTATGCTTAGACTAAACTTTCACACGAGAAAACGGCACATTATTCGTGGTAATTGATAAAAAACGACACGATGCATTACCATTATTGATAAATAAGTCATTATCATTTCAGAGAGTCGTGATTTATCCTTATCACGATCGAATATTGGAAGTTTAACATCACTGCAATTATCGCCACAGAATGATAAACAAAGGCGACACACTGAATGGAACTTCGGCGGCAAATTACACATATTTAGAAACCAAAATAGGGAAACGTAATCACAACGAAAGAAAACATTTAGAAATTAATCTTTTAACTAATATAAAAATTAAAGCCTCGTTGAAAATATAACTCTGCATGCGATGGTGTAGAATACATCACATCGCGATTGTCAACCAAACGAACGAGCAAGCCTCACGCACACAGATACACCCTATTGTTTACGGTACGCTGATTAATGCGCGTGTATGCGCATAGTTGTGGCGCTAGTGTTCGTCAGGTTGACATACTGATAAAATGATAACATTGTCAAGTGATTTCTGCTATCAGTGTGTAATATAAATTAATAAAAATACTGTACACTTTAGAATGATCATTACATAAAATCTTATTGAATTTTTTTACGCCGAGATAAATAAACATTCATCAAATATTTTAAAATTATTTTTAAACAGCTTACTAATTAATATTTTGAAAGATTTTTGTCATATACTTTCACTGACGAAATCATAAAAAAAACGAGTTTTACTGATTTACGTATTGGTACAAAATTACTTCCCATAATTATTCTAAGTAAATACATTTAATGAATGATATAAATTTAGTATATAAAATAAATTATATAAACTGCCCTATTTAAAAATTAATTATTCGTAGATATTACCATTTTTGTAACCGAGCACAAGGTTTCATTGCTAGTATTTGAATTTAATTGCGTAGTATGTTTAAATACTGTTCACTGGTTAATTTTTGTAGTTAACTTTTGGGTTACTCCAATTAAAATTAAAAATGTTGAAATCGATGAAATTTAAAAATCCGTGACCTTTTTGAACAATGCACAAAGTACTACTAGTTAAGATGACCCTAGTGTACGAGCATGATTTACATCTCCAAATTTTTCTTTCCAGCATATCCTTCAATAATAATTTATGGCACAAAAACCCGTATATTTACAGATTACGCAAAAATTTTATGTTATTTAATTAAAAAAAAATGTCAATAAAAATATAATATTCAATGTAAATTATACAGCTGATAAATTGAAGTTTGTCATTTGTCATTATGTTCTGTCAGTTTATGTTTTCTAAACAATACTTGACTACATATATATTTTTTAAGTTTCTTATAAAACAATAAGTTTAAAAAGTAACATGAAATGTGATAACGTTGTTGAGTTTTCAGGTTATCTCTAAAGTTAATAAACACATAAGTGGCCCTCAAAAATGAGTAATAATTTGAGATCGAATCTCGTTGATGAAGTAAGCGAAACTACATCAGATACAGCGCAATTAGTAAGCCATGATGAGGCCAATACGTCTAATTACACACAGTTGAATAGATCAGTTACATTTCAGGTATTTTCGCAGGTTTTGGTACTCATAAAAATTGTTGATTAGTTTTTAATGACTTTAAAAGAGAGGTAATCAATTTTATAGTATTGAATTCATATAAAACATTTTAGATTTATATTATATATTGCGTGTTTTGGTTTTATCTCGTGTTGTCATATTCTGTAACATTGCCTTGGCTATTATTCATTATTATATTTATTTATAATCAGCCGATACACACTTTCTATCACTTATATTTATACCTTATGTGTTTTGTATAAAAATATTTAGCACTCAGATGATGAAGATCTCCATGGTAGCCATGGAATTAGACGAAGACAACCAGTTCAGAAGTTTGAACCTGGTTCTATGAATATATTATCAGCTAAATATGAGGTAAGTATTATTGTTTTTTATGAATATTATTGAAAACTAATTTGAATATACTTGATTATTCATTCCGTATCTTAATATTTTATAATTATAAACAATGTGTAACATGAGTTTAAGTATTTAATAAAACAGTACAGTCTCTGATGATAATAGTACTGACCCATCTTATGCAACATATACAGCTCATCTGGTGCTGAGTACTCGGACCACAGGGCCCAGGTCCAATTAACCTAAACTTAACTTAATGTAGCTACTGCTCCTGGGAGTGTAGCTATCTCATGGGGCTGATTTTTATTTCATGTGTCATGGTTTTGTTTTTGTTTAACTTGGCGAGGCTTGGCGAGTACCTTTGCCTGTACCGGAAGGCCTGGGTGGTGAGTACCGCCCTGGAACACAGGTGTAAACAGTGTGAGTGTAGCTAGGGCGCCATACTCTGAAACAAGGATAGAGTGATGATAAGATGAGGCAGGTGTTGGTAATGTTGGAAGAGGTGGTTTGATCAGTGTTGGGAATGCTGGTGGTACATATCAATTCTGCTTTTATATATCTAAATAAAAATAGCCTTATTAAACAAGCAGTTTAGCTAAAATTAATATTAAATGGTTTTATATATTTTTTTAACCACTCTCCTTTTGTATTACAGAGTTTGGACTATGATACATGTGAGAACCATTTACTTTTAGATGAAGAACGTAAAAGAGGCTATCCTTACATAATATGGAAGGACATGGCTCGCTGGTTCATAATCCTACAAATAGGAGTAGTAACTGCTCTTATAGCTTTTACTATTGATATATGTATAGAAGAGTTCTCAGGAATAAAATATAAGCAACTTAAAAAATGTATCCTTTTCCTACTGATTAATATTGTGTAAATAAGCTAATATTATTCCTGAAATAGCTTAATTGAGTTGTTGTTAAATCCTAAAGCACTTAATAGGAAATTGTAACAGTTTAAAAAAAAAATTACTTGTTTTTTTAACATATTTTCTTAACTTAAACAAAAGCTGTTGACATTTTCGTTATGGAAGACAGATTGTACATACCTTACCTGTTGTGGGTATTGTCAAACATATGTATAGTGTTTTTTGGGTCAATGTTGGTGGCATATGTTGAGGTAAATATTTCTTCTATTACTTTAATAGCGCTTTGTACTTAAAAGGATAATAATTGGTTAAACAATAATAATTTTTTAAGTGATGTAAAATCACCATTTAAAGTATGTAATGACGCAATACTTTTTCAATTCATTATCCCGTCAAGTATTTCCTGTTAATGATTCATGAATACATATTATCACAATAACACAAATTTGTAGGTACAGACACTTTATTTTTAATTTTGCTATCATTATTTTATACTTAAAATGATGATAATATTCAGATTTTTTTTAACACTGTTATTGGAAAGTGGCAAAAAGATGTGGTCAATCTTACTTTTCAGCCAGTTGCTGCAGGAAGTGGAATTCCTCAAGTGAAATGTTATTTGAATGGAGTAAAAGTTCCAAGAGTTGTTCGTATCAAGACATTAGTAGTAAAAGCAGTGGGTGTAATTACTGCTGTAGTTGGAGGTTTAGCTGGTGGCAAAGTATGTACCATGTAAAATAAAGATGTAAAGTGAGATAAAATGTTCTATATAGTTATATAGATTTATTATAACTAGAAAGTGATAGTACTAGACATAAGTGCTTGCTTGCTAAACATAAGACTGAAGTGAGACATTGAACATCCTTTCTAACATTAAAAAGGTATTTTTAATTAACAATCTCATTTCCACATGGCTTAACATTGTTGTTAGGAAGGACCAATGATCCACAGTGGTGCTGTAGTTGCGGCTGGTATATCACAAGGGAAGAGTACAACTTTCAACAAAGATTTTAAGATTTTCCAATACTTCCGCGAAGATCACGAGAAACGCGACTTTGTTTCTGCGGGTGCAGCGGCAGGGGTTTCCGCAGCTTTTGGAGCCCCTATCGGTATGATCAGAATAGGAAAACTATTTAAAATTCTTCAAATCCCGTTATTAATTATATATATATATTAAAGTTATAACTTTTTTAAGTGTTTAATTTAAATTAAAATGAATACATTTATCAGCCTATCACTGTTACAGTTAAAAACATTTGCTTATGTATTTGACTTTTATGTTATTTGAATTTTATCTTTTTTTTTATTTGACAAAACAAGCAGAACCTTCAAATTACAGCAAGTGATGTACTTGTCCATAAAAATGTGTTTTCTTTTAACATTGTATACAGTGCCCCACATTATTCTCGCTGCCTTAAGAAATAAGATACCTGCCAACGGCATTCAAACCTGAATACTAGTGTTTGCACACTGTTGTTTCATGGCAGAAATAGACAATCCTACTTAAACAATTTCTAGTGAAATAACTTTGCAGTAGTTAAGCCACCACCTACATAAATATCCAAAACTTAAATAATTACAATATTATATGAATGATCAGTGCTAACTTTTAAAATATTAGCAAATATCTTTAAGGGCAAAATAGAATTGCAATAAATTTGTACATTTACAGATTTATTGTTCTCCTATTTAATTTTAGTTGTTCTTATAAACATTACACTATGTCTCTATTGAAAATAATATCTTTTATCATCTTTAAGGTGGCGTTCTATTCTCTTTGGAAGAGGGAACTAGTTTCTGGAATCAAGCTTTAACATGGAGAACTTTCTTTGGAACTGTAGTCTCTACATTTACTTTAAATTTTGCTTTATCCGCTTATCATGGTCATCCAGGAGAATTGAGTTATCCAGGTAGAGTTAATTTTAACTTGTATTTATACTATCCAAATATGTTCTTGTATAAACAGTTTTTTCCGTGTATTATGACCTATATTTTTTAGTTCATACTACATAGCCAAGCGCCACACTTACTGTCAACTGCAGGGAGCCGGAAGAGCTTGTTCTGCTGACTCCCATGGCCTTTGGGTGATGGGTTCGGGGGAATCTGTTGCCCATATGACGAAAGGCCCATAGGGGGCGAGTTGTATATTCCGACGCGCCCTACTGGAGAAAGAAAGGTTCTTCTCCCCCCGAGGTGGAGCTGCGTAAGCGGCCGACGCCGGCGGGGTCGCGGATTTCTTTTTGTACCCGTAACCCGCCGTAAAGCGATGAGGTGGAACGTTGTGGAAGTTTTAGTCGGTGCAAGACCGATATAACCTATCTTTGCCCCCGCGAAGGCAGGTATGCGTAGGCATTTCCTCCACGTTAAAAAAAAAAGCTATCGAGCTCCGTTGACGGTCAAAATGTAATATTTAATGTTCTTCCATTTTACTTATATATTATTAATCAAAATAACGTACATCAATAAAATATTTGTTTTTCAGGCCTTTTGAACTTAGGTAAAATGGAACCATTTCCTTTTCAATTCTACGAGCTGCCCGTGTTTATGCTCTTTGGTGCAGTCGGCGGCCTCATGGGTGCACTGTGGAATCATATCAATTTTAAACTCTCGGTATTTAGAATAAGGTAATTTAGAACAATATTCAGTCCAATTATGGTTAAAATTTTTATTCTTATATTTCGCAAAGGGATCCACGGCCTGTAAAGAATGTATAATTTTAGAACATAATTATTACTGTTTTATTCCGCGGATAAGTTACAGGAAGTGTAGTCGATAAGTTGAAATTCTATAAACATTCTCTGTTAATTTTTTTGGACTGAATTGATGCAATAACATCTTAACTAGTTTCTCATTGTTATGTGTTAGTAAGATTTCTATATTTCTTACCAAGATTATAAATTATTTGTTTTTAATTCTGGCGTTTATTACGCCCATTACATGTTTTTTTATTGTATAAAAAAATTGTATGTTTATTTTAAAATACCCCTTTATGTATAAAAAAAATTCTTTAAATTTGACTGGGGTTTGGCCGATAAAACCTAACATACAAATGTAATAATAATATTGGTATCAATCAACAAATCGCAGTTGGCAAGGGTGGTTGCATATCACATGAGCTTGTTTCTCTTGTTAGAGAAGGCGTAGACGCGAGTTATTTAAAAATATATAAATAAGGTCTGTTCTTGAAGTTTGTATATCATTCTTATTATTTCGATAAAAATTATGTTAAAGATACGTGAGTGCGCCGTGGTTACGCGTAGTGGAATCGTGCATGGTGGCCGCAGCCTCCGCTACCTGTGGCTTCCTTATGATGTTCTTACTGGATGACTGCCGCCCCCTCGGCGAAGACCCTACCAGAAATCCTCTACAGGTATCTAAACAATTGGTTCTTATAATTAACATACACTAAACTCTTAAAATAGACTAAATAAATAGAGAATATATTATAACTTGTTACAACTGCATTTGAGTTACTTTAAATTTGTTTGTTGTGTTTGAATCTTAAAACCGTTTTTAAAGTATAATGCTCTGAATACAGTTTCTTTTTTAATTATAATAAATTAAAATTTAAGTATTTTACGAATATCGCAGACATAGTTATTAATTTAAATTAATTTTTCTCTGGAGTATGTTGAAATAGAAACACGTTTTTCACAGCTTCAAAATAAAAGTTTACTTTATTTCGTTTTAAGTAACATTGCTTACAAAGTAAATCTAGAATGTTTCACCTGGCTTTTAATTCATCACATGGTTTGTTTTCGGAGATATATGGACAAGAATTCGTAATTCATATACGACATTCAAGTAATTATTATCTCATACCATGAGCGAAAAGTTTTGTTGGAGTGGTTGATGGTTTGGCATTAATAAGTTTAAATAATGTTGACGACATTAAAGATATTTTTAAAAAAATTACTTCTTTCTATCCCTGATTTATAGTCAACAACAAAATTCAAATTATGTTTAATTCTAGTTGTTCTGCGCGGACGGTGAATACAACGCGTTGGCGGCAATCTGGTTTCAAACGCCGGAGGCTTCAGTGCGCTCCTTTTTACACGATCCCATCGGATCATATAAGCCGTGGTCGCTGCTCGTCTTCATAATCTGCTACTTTTTGTTATCTACGTGGACGTTCGGTCTGGCCGTGTCCAGCGGACTCTTCATCCCTAATTTATTGACGGGAGCCGCTTGGGGAAGATTGCTGGCAATCTTGATACAATATATGCTACCTTCTAACGTAAGTTACAGTAATGTTCTTTAACGATGTAAAAAAATATTTTCTTAACACTAGATTTACCAACTGTTTAACTATTCATATTTCTACCTGAACATAATACATTCGTTATGAATATATTTAAAATACCATAAATTTCATAAAATTGTTTTTTTAGTAAAAGCTACAAAAGTCATGATATCAGTACAGAAAGAAAATATTTCATGAAGAAATAATTTCAAATTGAACTTGCAAGACCAGTCAATTTGACTGGTCTGGTAAATCTAGTGTTAAATTGCAGTTCCTGTGCCAACCTTTTTTTGGAAAAATTTAGGCAAAAAGTCTACTGTACATATTACACCTTTCATTTATATTAAAATTATAGCAATATTATTATAAGGTTTCAATGAAGTCTAGATAGATAATTTTAAAATTTTTGAGTTTATCGACAGAATAAGTTTTCAGTCGATATTTTTCTCTTCATTCTTTAGCGCTGTGCAGGTTGCAAAATGATCATTCCGCTCTCTTATTAAGTAAACTTTTTTTCTCTTAATGTCTTTGGTCAGAGTTATTATAATTATTTCACCTTTTTGAAATACACTATAAAAATAAAGATAACAGAAAAATGTATATAAAAATACATGGGGGTATACAAAATTATCAGACTGTTACCGACTTAGTGACAGTATTTAGTGCAGACTTTTACCTACTTAACTCTCTGCGTCGGTGATTCACAGCGGTTAAATACCATCCCGAAGACTATACGAAACACTTCCTAATACCAACTCGCAGGTGAATACCACAAGGGCTGGAGACCAACTACGGTTCTTCTTAGCGTTCGAAAAGCTTATGCTAAATTATGATTATAAATAAATGTGTTTGTGCAGAGCATTAATCCAGCGAAATACGCTTTAGTCGGCGCCGCGGCGCAGTTAGGTGGAGTGGTTCGTATGACAATATCGCTGACTGTCATCATAATAGAGACCACAGGGCAGATATCTAATGCTCTCCCTATAATCATCACGTTGGTCGTAGCCAAATGGACCGGCGATTTCTTCAATGAGGTTAGTACGACGTTATCAGCATTAACCAGTAGACAACCTTAAAACTATTCAATAAAACATTTCAGAATTTATTTATTATAATATATTATTATAGAAATTTAAAAACTCTACTGACAGAGAAATAGATTTATTGAGTATGGAAAAAGCAGATTTTTTTTCATAAAAACATCAGTTTTGTTTTTACTTTCACCTGAGAACGCTGCCATTAAAGGAACATAGTTCTACATAGGAACTTGTTACTGTCATTCTTTTTTTATAGGTTTTTTCAGTATTTTGATTATTGAAAAAAATACCATAAAAACATTCAAGCTTGCCTAAAAACGCGGTTCATGGTTCGACTCTACCAACACTATAATAACTTGTTAAATTAAACTTAAATGTTGGTAGATTGTAGGCAAGAAGGTAATTACGATCTTAGTGATAAAATCAAATTATAAGACTTTATTTTGCCACGAAGGGTATCTACGATATCCACATCCAGCTGGCGGGTGTGCCGTTGCTGGGCTGGGAGCCGCCTCCGTTGACCCACACTGTGTACGCTTCGGAAGTGATGTCACATCCGGTGTTCACGCTGCGCACTGTCGAGAGCGTTGGCCACGTGTTGGAATTACTGCGTCTCGTTTCTTACAACGGCTTCCCCGTTGTAGATCCGCCTTTATCAGACCACGTAAGTTCTCATTTTAAAATTATTAATAAATAAACCATCTAGTGTAAAAAAGAAGATACCGGCCTAACCAGCGGCACAATTTAAAAACTAAAAGACAGCATTACAAAGTTTAATAATGAGAATTTTTAAATAAATTATGAGGACCATACTCCGAATAAAAAAAAAAACTAGATCTAAATCATTTTAACTTTTTGACGGTTACGATATTATTGATTGGCACGAAGACAATTATTAAATTAACCACCTCATCTGTTACATTTTAGTTGGTAACGCATTTTTGTCTCTGCTTTTTTTTCATACGACGTTGGCATTGTTAGCCTTTTCCTGAATTATTCAGGGCTCCCGGATCTGAAAATCGCTATAATATAGATCGTCTATAGTCACCGGTACCGTACCTCAATATCATATAGTTTGAACTCATGCACTAACCCACATAACATGCTGTAAATAGTGTTACATAAAATTTTTGTAACACTGCAGGAAGTTATCCACATTAGGACATAAAAACGTTTGATTTAACAATTTAAGAAAATTTAAATTAAATCATAAAAGTCACAGTGGCCATTTCGCTTAGTAATACTATTTTATGAAGTGTGACAGAAAAAAACGTTATGCAGATGTTTTTAAATTTCTTTAATTAATCATGGTTTTAACTAAAAAAAAAAGAATTATTTATTTATTTTATTTAACTATACTTTTAGGCGGAAGTAACCACGTATAAGCGTTTAAGAGGTTTAATACTACGCTCTCAACTGATAGTGCTGCTTCAAAATAAAATATACAATGAGAATGCTAACTCAGAGTGGTCTAATGTAGAAGTTAATATGAATATGTTCCGCAAAGAATATCCACGGTATCCATCAATTGATGAGGTGAGATTTTTTTTAATTATTAAATTTATCTGCAATATTAAAAAAACTTTAAATAGTAATATCATTTACGTTTTACTAATGAGTTTTTACTGATATATAACAATGTTTGATAATTTATATACTTTACACCAGCTTTTTTATATGATATAATATATATTTATTACTAAATCTTCTGTTTGTCATAGTGGTTTGATTTGCATGTTACTTATGGTTTTCTATAAACCATGATAAAAGCCGTCTAAAAATGATTTCAATGACAACAAATTGTGCCCAAAAGCTAATGCTTTTATAAAATATATATATTAAATATAATTATTTCTGCTGCACAAAATGCCTAAACTGTATGCACAAAAAACTAACTGGACCACTTGTCTATGACATGAATTCCTAATTTTATTATGAGGTTACATTTAGTGAAAAATTTAATGATGATGGGATTTTTTCAATTCCCCAGTCCAACTACTATCCTATATACTTACCAATATGCCACTGTTACAGCATTCATTTAAGCCTGTGTTATGGAGAGACCCTTTTTTGCTCTAATTACTTCTTAAGTATTAGCTCCAAAAAAATGGATGTTTATGAACATTATTTGACATTTAAAAGACATAATGAAGCAATATTATAATATATTTTTAATTAAAAATATATCAGTAATACATACACATATCCAATAATATAAATTTTACTGTGCTATGTTCATTGTGTTTGTGTAATATCCTTTTTGTCTTGCAGCTGGTAATAGAAGAATGGGAGAAAACATGCACAATAGATCTGCGCCCCTTCATGAACCCATCACCATATACATTACCACATCGGGCATCACTTCCCCGTTTGTTTAAGTTATTTAGAGCTCTTGGACTGAGGCACCTTCCAATTGTTAATGATGTAAATGAAGTAAGTACATTACTTTTAAAATATAGAAAATATGGAAGAATGATTTCTTCATAGCTTCTAAAAAGTTAACACAGTTTTGAGATATGTTCAGATATGTTTTCCAGATTATTTTGGATTATAAAAGAATCTAAATCACATCCCCTTTTACCCATCTACTCCTGAGCAACTTGCATAAATGATTAGTAATATTTTTATATTTCCACATATTTACATTAATTGCTGAATATACTGTGTAGAACTCTCAAGAGGGAATATTTGTAAGAATTGTCTTACGCAGTATTGAGTGAATCGCAAATGTCTAATGGGAACTGTTATCTTTTCTATGGACTGATTCTCTCTCTGGTATCAAGTCTTTACTTACAATAACAAGATTTGAAAGGGCCAGTATTTAGACAATTTTATTTATGTAATTAGTTTAATAAGTACAACTGAAGCAATTTAATGATGAACAATTTAAATTTATTAAAATATCATTATAAAATATATTATAGGTTGTTGGTATGGTCACCCGCAAAGATATTGCTCGATACAGGGTCTGGAGACACAGAGGACATATGGGCATGGAAGAGTTATTGCTTTCTAGTGAAATTTAGTTCATCTCGAATTATGTTTAGTCAATCAAAATATTTAAGCCATAAAAGTTATATTGTATAAATGAAAATAATAAATGTTATTTAATTAAATTCTATTATTTCTTTCCTAACTTTGTAGGTGAGATCGATTCCTGAAATGTTACATGCGAAGTTTATAGATAAATAATAAATTTATAAAAAAATAATGCCACATTTAGGACATATAATTTATTAAAAAATAAGAATAATCACTTCTGGCCCACATATGTTCAAAAAAATACTTAAAATCTTATAAACTGTACTAAATACAAAATGTTAAGGTGCATCACAATATTGACTTTGTCTTTCATGAACTCCCTAGGTTAAACTAGAATAGCATGATATACAAGTTTAATTATCTGTGAATTGGTCAAAATCAGTTTGATAGCACTGCTTAATAATATAAGGAGCATTTCCAATTCCTTGTCTTCTGCAAAACTCACACGCAATTCTTATAACTCATGTTATCATATAGTATTGTCTGTAGGTCTTTTATTTCTTCCCACAAAAACATAAATAACTGTGTAATATTATTCACAAATTTTCACAACAAATTAGTAATTTATTTCTTAATTATTCACAAATAGTTCCCAACCAATACCCGCCCATAGATTTATAAAGAGAAGTACTGGTAGTATGACTAATATTAAAAGCAGATAATTAACAAACTCATCCATTTATAATAAAATATAGTCTCTACTCAAATTATTCCTTCAATTCTATTCAATTCTTGGGTTTATGGTTTCTACTGCTCTGCGCAATAATTTCGCCAATGACTTGTGATAATGAGAATGCACAAGACAATATTTCTTAACACGATTTCAATAAATATTTATCATTCTTATTGTTGTAAAGTACTGTCACTGTCACTTGTTGACATTTTTTTCTTTCCTTATGTACAAATTGAAAACGCAAACGGAACGATTTGCGCAGTGATGTTATATAATATGTCTCGTTTAAAATAGGCAAAGATCATGAACTATACAGCTTCGTCAGAAAACTTTCGGAATTTACTTTTATGATTAATTTGAATACATAATTGAAATATTGATAACATTTTGCATTGCTTTATATTGGCAATAAAGCAGGCATGTTTAACACAATAATTAAAATAAATCAGTGATACTTAATCCAATGTTTATATCGACAATCTTTTTAAAGAATTAGTTTTGAAAGAAGAATTTTGCTAAAACGTTTGTCTCTCGCTGGTTGAAACAATCCTGAATATAACAGAATTTTTACTAGAAAATATGATAGTGTATACAAAGAGAATGTATCCATATATTGGATGTCGTTAGAACTAAAAGTGTTAAAAATTGATAATTTTATATATTTACTTAATACTCAACTTGTTGAATAAATCCTCCATTGCGTTAACTAAGAAAAGGTTTACTAAATAATGTGCAAAAATATTTCTCGTCGTAAATGGAATTACATAGTTGTGAAGTGCGAAAGACCAATAAATGTTAAGACAAATGAATAAAAAAACACCAAATTAATATTTTTTATACTTTATTATCATTCAGTTGTTTTTACAATTATCAAAAAAAAAATCAACAGTTATAATTCACATAATACTAGAACTATCTACCTATACCTTTCAACACAACTCTTACTATCAGTTAACAATGTCATATTACAATACAAATCTTATAAAATAAAATTAAAAAATAACTTAAATAAAATTATATTTTGTAAGTCTTAAACAAGCAGCTGATGGCTTGTTGGGCATCTTCAAAGTATCGTGGTTGTTCAGCTCTAATAATTCCATAGTCAGGTTCCAAAGATGGTAATTGGAAATAATTTAAATTTGCAATGTTACTTGTGCTGCATAAACTGTAATTCATACTACCTCGAATTGAATGGTTGCTGATACGGTTCCTAGATTTGGGAGGTTGTGGAGTTTGTAATCGATTCTTAGTAACATTTTCCATTTTTTTCATTCTGTCAACATTACTTTTTATAGACAGAAGTATTTTATTATTTTCCGGAATATGTAGTAACTCTGTAATATCCTGAAAAATATATAATTTATATTATTTTATATATAAT